>JANBXA010000328.1:15157500-15455000 GCA_030556225.1 Cricetiscus sungorus | reverse complement strand
CCAGCATCCGCTTTCCACTCGGCTCTCAACAAGGCTCTGAGCAGCTGCCCACTGCTGGCAGTGAGGTCAGAACCAGAAAAGCCAACCACACCTTGATCCCTCAAGAGCAGTGCTGACTGACTGGAGATCCAGCACCAAGAACCACATCCCGATCAGACGCCTCCTGCCCTCCAGTTCACAAAAAACATACTTTGAAGAATAACATTTTCTTTTCACTAAAACTTTCTGAGCCTGCGTATTTGCAATTTTTCTTTTTTCAGGAAGGTGGGACTGTCACGTCAAAAGCTCACTACTGTATGTTAGATACACACTGACTTATCTCCAGACACCTGGAGAGCTAAAGACAGGGCTCAGAGATCATATCCACAAACATGTCATGTCCATGTTGACACTGAGACCTGCCACCATCCCTCCACATAAGCTACAGCATTAGCAGTGAAACCTTTATATTATACTACGACCTCAGGAGCCTCACCCGCCAGGCACATGCTGCCACATCCCCATTTCCACTTGGAGCCTACCCTTCAAACGAGACCCCGCCTACCGAATGGTGGGTGTGGAGCCGTCACAGTTAGTCATTCCAGAGTATCAGAGTGGAAAGACTTGCTGGTGCTGAGGAAGAAGTGTGTAGCATCCTGAACACACTGACCCTGCTTCCTCACACACCTTTCTCAAGCAGATGTATGTCCTTCAGAACAGTCACTGTCCACTCGGGAAATGTCACAATGGAATCAGAAAATGGACATGGTGGAAAGATTTATTTTTATGTCAAAATGAAGAAGCAATCATGAGTTGTTGGGCTGGACATCTGCTAGTCAAAATATGGGATGAGCAGACACCTAATTAAGCTCAGGGTTAGGGTTCTACTCAGCTCTGATGGAGCCTGAGGCCGAACATCCTGTATTCAGGGAAAGTGGAGGTCACCTCGACGCCACAAGTGGGAGAGTAAGCGGCAAAGAACGATCATCACTGTCCTCAGATAGTTTTGTCCAGGCCAAGACCAGCTAGAAGTTCCTCTCCTCCACTGCCCATGGCTATTAGTGGTAGACAGGATGGCTTGCTGTTTCTTGCTTTGTGTGGAGAGTCCAACAGTCAGATATGCCCTTGCCAGGAGTTAGCCTGCCTCACATACCTGCCACCTGAGAGCTCTGATTGTGCAGGGGTCTTGGGATGACTGCTTGTCTTTGGGAACACCCTCCAGGTGAGGCCAAGCCTCTGCACCTGGTTCTGATTCCTCACAAAATACACCTCAGGTCCAGCAAGATCTCTACTCTAGACAGAAATAAACTCCCCAAGTCCATTTATAATCCAAATTTGTTATGGCCACATTACTTTACTGGGCCAGGTCTTGGGCAGTTTCTCAGCTTTGACAAAGCAATGCAACATAGGGTAGTTTGCGGTATCCCTGGCTTCTACCCACAAGATCACAGGGCCATGACATGCAAAAGACACCTCCAAAGAGTGTCAGATGTCTTGAGGATCAGGGTCATTCCCATCTGAGCACTGGGTTCTGTCTATATAGGAAACACAAAGCCCACATGGAGGTTTCATATGACTATTGAATGTCACCAAGTAGAAAAAAAAAATACTACCAAGCATATCTGATTTTGGCTCTGCCATCAGAAGGCTTTCTGCATCACCAACCCTGTGCAGTTTCCTGAGGAAGGGCCTCAATCCCGAGCCTCAGCTCCACCAAAGCAGGCCTCTCCTCGGAGCTCACCCCATGCCAGCCCCAGCACTTCCATCGCTCTGAGCCATGCTCCCCAGGGTGATGTCCATGCCAGGGTGTCTGAAAGCTTCCTAGAACACACCGAAGTCAGACCTGGGCCTGTGCTGAAGACAGAGGTGACGTCCACTGCAGACCACCCCAGCCCTTGCTGGTTGAGTCCCTCACTCTGGCTGCACAGGCTGAAGAGCCAAAGATACTAGGCTTTGACATGGCTACTAGCCAGGAACCCACGTGAAGGCCAGCCTGCCTAAGCAGGAAGGGTCAGCAATTCACAGGTGATAAGTGTTTTGCTAGTCTGCAGACTGTGAAACTCAAGAATACATTACTAACCAACGCCTTCCACTCTGCTGTACATTCAACACATTAGAGGGCCGTGAAATGATGTTGGATTAAAAACATGACTATTGTGTGGGGAACCTGCTACTTGTTTTCATAAAATAAAGTGCTATGACATACTATCCCTCATGTTACGTTCTTGTGATTTTATCTCTACGAGGCAATACAAAGTGGCCCCTGGGCTGGAAAGCACCCCTTTCTCTACATGACTTTGGAATTTAGCACCAACATATTTCAACAGAGAAAAAGACACCAAACTGGAATGGGTTGCATCCCATGGGTTTTAACAGCTGAGTCCTTTATTTAGGATTCAGTAGGCCTCCCACAGAACCCAATAAACCATAGAGCACCCCCTATTTGGTTTGAGGCACTTACATCTCCAGTGGATGGTAACTTTTTTTTTTCCCATGAAAGAACCAGTGTTAGTATGAGAAATGCTTGAGAAGACCCAGGTGATCTCCCCAAAGCTTTGAGAATGAGAACGATGTCCAGCATCCCTGGGCCCTTTTCATCCCAGTCCTCCATCACAGCAGATCCTCCTCCTTCTCCTCCTCCTCCTCCTCCTCCTCCTCCTCCTCCTCCTCCTCAGATGCATGGCTCTCTGATTCCTTCTCTTCTCGATCCAAGAGCTTTTTAAAAACCTCAAACTCCTCAGCAGAGGAATGCGCTGTCCTGGCCAAAAACTCCTCTTCAGAAACTCTGAGAATGTCCTTTAGTAAAGGATTAGGGATCTGTGTCTGCCCCTTCTTATCCGGAGTTTGGTACCGTCCAAGGCGTTCCAGGTACACGTGTCTCTGCTTGATCTTGGTTATTGAATACTGTAAGAAATCACTCCTGACTATGTCCAGATGCTTAAGTCCCATCCGAAAATATGCATACTGGAAGACACAAACATGTTTAGGAATCTATGTATAGAACCTTAAGGCCTATCATTCCAATTCAAAACAAACATTAGTTCAAAAATATTAGAAAAGAACTGCACCATTAGTAATGGTAGAATAGCCACTCTAATACCAACACTTGGGTGAAACCTGACAGTTTTCAAAGCTATTTCCAAATTCATGCTGAGAAAAATTCAGCAAAAAACAAAGGAGTGTAGAAATATTTTTTTTTAAATAGGGGAACAAAAAATCACGAGTATAAAAGAATCCAACCCAAAGAAACTGTAAGATACCTAGGAATTTTTTTTTAATGTGCAAGTACACAGTTTTTGAGTATGTCAGTATGTCACAGGATGCCTATGAAGGTCAAAGGCCAGGCTAGCTGGTTCACAGTCCTCCAGGGATTCTCCTGTCTCTACCTCCCAACTCCTCACGGTGGGGCTGAGGCACTGTGCACCCAGTTTTTACATGCATGCTGGGGATCTGAAATCAAAGCTGGCAGTGTTTCCATTTGCTTGCTTGTTCTGTTTGAAAGGGGCAGGTCACTCACTGTCAAGGAAGTGAAGGAAAGAGCAGGCTTGCTTTGGGAGAGAGAACTGAGCTGCACTGCTCTAGAACGGATGCTTTCAGCCCTGCTCAGAGGCTCCTTGTCCACACAGCTGACCTTACTCAGCTTAAAAGCCCAAAAACCCTGCCATCCGGAGCACCCACCTGGAATTTGTATTCTAGTTCACTGGGGTCCTCCTGAAAAACACCGGGGCATCTGTGCAAAAGCTCGGTGATTTGCTGTACTGTGAACAAACACTTCTCCTTGAGGACCTTCACCACACTGTCTATGTCCCGCTGACGCATGGTAAAAACCTCAGGGCAACCATGAAGCACTCTCTTTAGTTTGCCTGCAGGTTATTAAGAAAAGAAAAGCATGTAACTTTAGGATAAACAACATTTACGGGCTGGGGGATGGAGTACAGGCACCTGCCAACCAAGCCTTTCTGAGTTCAATCTCCAGGTATCCACAGTATATGCCTATGTATAATGACCAAACACACACACACAGAGTGACAGACATCTACCTTCTATGAAGCACCATGGGAATGATTCTTCTCATGTCCCTGGAAAGTTTTTACACCTGGATAAGCCTCTCCACAGATGCAACAATCCAAATCAGACCAAATCAAACCGAATTAGGAAAAGCCCACATTTAAGGGCTACAGCACTCCAGGATGGCCTTCCAGACCCGGGAAAGGGGGACAGGGCAGTTTAATTACCTTGTAGGAGTGGCCCTGAGCATCTCTGGGGGAGGGGCCATCATTTGGTGGGCTTTCTGAGATGTAGTAGGGTTTGGAGGGAGATGGGGGAGGGGACTTGGGTGGAATTTCCAACATCCCAGACTCTTTGGGTATATAGATGCCAGGGGCTGGGGCAAAGCTTTTTTTTTGGGGGGGGGGGAGACAGGGTTTCTTTGTATTGCTTTGGAACCTGTCCTGGAATTAGCTCTGTAGACCAAGCTGGCCTCAAAATCACAGAGATCTGCCTGCCTCTGCCTCCCAAGTGCTGGAATTAAAGGCGTGTGCCACCAATGCTGGAACAAAAATTTTACCACAGCATCCCAGACTCTTTGGGTATATATGGATGCCAGTGACTGGGGTGAAGCTTCCACCTTAACCATCCCTACATCCCTAACCCAGCCTCCGAGTGGTTTACTGAGCTACATTAGTAACCCTATTCAGACAACTGGTATAGACAGGGACTGTCCCAGACAAAGTGAAGTAAATGGTTTTTCTATGATAGACAGTTGGGCCAATTTTTTTATGAATATAGGCAAACTTAATAGCTGGAAACTTAAAAACTGCTTAGACTGCCATTTTCCCAACAGCCTAGTTGGTCACTGTCTCTGTCTCACTGCCATGTGAAGATGAATTTCCAGCTTTTTTCCAGCTGCTTTTTTGTTTGTTTGTTTTGGTTTAGGGTTTCTCTGTGTAGCTGAGGCTATCCTGGAACTCACAGGAATCCTCCTGCCTCCACCTCCCGAGTGCCGGGATTAAAGGCAGGTCCACACACCCAGCCAAAGTGTACTCTATTTTCATACCTCAAGCAGCGCTTCAATACTGACTGAGCTTAGACTCAGATGGCACTGTGAAAGAAATAACTAGAACTATATTCAGGGGGAATATAGTTATCTTTTTATTATCTTCTAGAGAAGGCAGCCAAGCATACTGGACTCTAAACCTCCCCTATTTATGGGTAAAAAACCTTACCAGGAACAGTCAATAATAGAAAATAATAAAAGTGGTTAAATGGGTAGAGATCACTGGAGATCCCCATCCCCATCTCTGAAGAATGACAACGGTTAGAAGGCCTCTCTACCAGCTTTCCAGGAACGTGGCACCACAGGTCTAATTTTTTGTACGGAGTGCTTTTGCAGCTGTCACATGTACGCATACACATGTATCACTACCACATAGCAACACTAGCAAACTTCGTGTCCCCACTGTTCTGGAGCTAGAGACCTCAATGAACAGAACACATGGGCCTTGTTTGGGCCTTGTTCTCTCCTCCTGGCTAATCTCCTCTCATCCCTCTTACAATGCCTTCTACAGAGGGCACATCACACATCTCCTTGGAAAACTTTCCTACCTCACATCACCTTACTAAGGTGTGTTTAGCCCACAGCCCACATGCATCCTAGGATAGCTATGAATGCAGCCTCACACAATGCCATCTCACAATATCAAAAGGCTGGACAACCCTGCAAAGCAGGCTTTGTTTCCACTGTCTCCTCTCACACTACAAAGTCCTCATCTACCTTCTCCAAGACCAAGCTTCCGCAGGTAACTGGAACGCCTTTTCATCTGCATCGTAGACAGTTTCAGTAACTGTGGACTTTTCTTCATAGCCACAAAAACAGGTTCTGGGTGCAACCCTAAGAGTAGAAATTCTGAAATTATGTCCAGCAACTGTTGAGGATGGACACTTGGCTGTATACTGAGCAAACTGTTAATATGGGCTTCGTCAAAACCCATGTCCCGGAGGGAACCGGCGACCTTTTCAAGCGCCAAGGCCTTGGGCTCCACACCAGTGCTCTGTTTCTCATGAAGACACTGAACAAGATGCGTCCTGTATTCTGGCTCCAGCACACACTTTTTGGGTGTAACACAGGATGACTCTCGAAGGCGCTCTCCATTGGGTACTGTAGTCAGTTTACAAAACAAAGAAGGACTCATCCCTGTCCATTCTCTGAGATGAGGAGTCTGCCTAGACAAACAGGCCCAGGAGAGGGCCTTTAGACGGTGCCATTCACAAACCTGTAAGACAGCCAAAACAGAATCAGCTCTACGTCAGGATAACGACCACCACAAGATTACTGAGCCAGAGTATTTTGGCCCATAAAAGCTCACAGTTTTTTTTATAAACTATCTGCAAAACCTCTGGTCCTAAAAAGTCTCCAGAGAAGGAAATTAGCATAAAGACAACAGCAGTTACTGAAGATACAGGAATCAGACACAACCAATACTTTTAGCTTCATGGACTGCTAGTCATTAATACTTGGCTGAAAATTCTGAACCGCAGCACATAACGAGTTAAGCACCCGGTGGTCGTCCTCTAGCAAGGCCAGGCTCCCCTCCCCTCGTCTTGGTGGTCCAGGCCTCAGCCCACAGCAGCCGCCCCATCAGCCAACTCCGTAGCTGTCAGAGGCTCATCTCAGGACCAGGCTGTCTGTGCACCCGCCACCCGGGAGCGCCACTGCCACAAAGTGGTCGGATGAGGCCACAAAGCAGCGGCGGCGGCGCCCCCTCCACGTGCCACCCACAAACGCCGTGAGCCCCAGACCGATGGCAACCTCACCTGCCTGCCCAGAGACGCCATGGAACCCAAGCGGCGAACGAACGCAACTGAGCCACCGGAAGGGGCGGTCCCTCCTAGCCCACAGTGTCCGGCCCCCGGTCTGTGTCCGCCCACTCCCGGGTGACAGTGTTCCTCCGTTCCGCTCAGCCCCGCGCCCGCCGCTTGCAGATGCAGCTCCAGACAACCGCGCAATCTCTGCCAGGAGCAAGCAAGACGCCCGGGGTTTCTCAACTGCCCTTCTTAGTACGGGCGAAGCTAAGCTCACATCATCCTTTCCTGTTGTAAACTACAGTTACTGTCGGGCGGGAGGAGGGAGGAAGTGGACGGACCAGACACAAAACACAAAGCACGCGTTAGATTCTATAAGGCCAAATAACCTAATTGTGGAGTTAGGATGTCGCAGACCAGAATCAAATTATCATGGATTATTTTTACCCTTTTTGAAATTCATTCACTGTCCACTCTGTCTAACCTTGGTTTTGTGACTATGAAGGTCTTTAATTGTTTTGTTTTTCGAGACAGGGTTTCTCATGTAGCCTTGGCTGTCCTGGTACTCACTCTGTAGATCACGATGACCTCGAACTCAGATATCTGCCTGCCTCTGCCTCCTGAGCGCTGGGATTAGAGGTGTGTGCCACCTCTGTCCGGCTTTTGAAATACATTTTTAAACCACCACTGGTTTTCACCGACCCAAATGCTAATGGTATCGTTAACACCTAAACTACTGTTAAGTGTTTGCCCAGTTTTGCTTTAGTCTTCCTATCTGTGATCCCCACTGATGTATGTGGTAAATGCCTTGATTTATGACTTTGTTCTGTAACGTAATATCTCACCTAACTACATCGATGGTGTAATCTCTTTTGGAGCAACCAAAATTCATGTGCCTGGACTCACCTTTTAAGTGAATACTGTTTTGGGTAGGCCCTGTAATACAGCCCAAAATTCTTCGTGAAATGGTAAGATGGATCCAGACCCACATAAAAATATTTGGTAAGTTGTATTGTTTAAAAATCTGTGTTTAGGGTCAGCAAGATGGCCCAGTAGTTAAGACACTTGCTGCACCAGCTTAACGACCTGAGCTTGACCCTAGGAACCCAAGTAAAAGTGGAAGGAGCAAACCCACTCCACAAAGTTGTCCACTGACGTTCACACACACACACACACACACACACACACAAAGGCACGCATGCCCATATATTTTCTTTTTCTTTAATTCTGTGTTCAACATGAATACCTGGCCACACACACCAAAAAAAAAAAAAAAAGTCATTTTAGAGGCTGAAGAGATGGCTCAGCAATTAATAGCAGTTCAGATCCCAATTTCCACATAAAAATCCAGGCATGGTCCCATGCACACCTATAATCCCAGCACCTAGAGGGAAGAAGACAGGAGGAGCATTGGGCCTTACCGAGTGCCAGCCTAGCCAAAAAGATATGTAGGTCCAGTTATAGGGAGAGACCCTGCCTCAAAGGAAGTTACGGAGGATGCCCACCTGTAATTGCAAGCATGCAACACATATATACCTCACATGCATACATACACACAGATATGTTTTTTTTAAATACATGTAATAAACAACAATAAATACAAGTAATAAAACAACAGGAACAATGACCTATTTCCACTTATAACAGAACCCTCTTATCCCAGAGGTCTGATTTCCCATAAGGATGAAACACCAGACTATTCCAGACCAATTTGTATGCACTAAATTTCATCTTAGACCTATTTAGGCGATGAGCCTGGAAACCTTTTAGAAGGAGAGAACAGTACAAGATAAAAAGCTGTGCTCTTGAAACCACCTAAATCCCACCACTTGTAAGTCATTATATCTATTTCCTCCTGGTTTATTGGCTTCTTATCTGAGAAAAAGGATCTGGCTATTGAATCAGTAAACTTAGTCCTGCTCTGTGCCAGACACTGATCTAGTGCTGAAGTGTTAAACATATCTTTAACAGAAGGGTTGTATAAAGGGACAGCAAAGTTGTAATCTGTATAAAACTAAAGAATTGGTTTCTTTTATCTTAATTTTCTTCCTAAATAAATATCATTTAGGCCTTTACACCTAAGAAAACCCTATGCCACCCCAACTTTTTGAAAATAATCTAGGAACCTGAACAAATCAGTCAGCTCTGGAATAAAGTGATGGCTAGAACACAGGGCTACTATGAAAGTCTGGCAGATCTTTAATCTCCACAAAACTCTGCATTCTTGAATCAGACTTGAAATTCCAAGAGGTAAGATCAGCTGCCAACTCAGTCTCCAAGGTTTTGAGGGTTTTTGTTTGGTTTGGTTTTCCTTCAAACATCAGTAAGACATCAGTCTAGAACCAAAAGCTTTTTTTTTTTTTCTTTTTTGAGACAGGGTTGAAACCCTTCACCTACACACAAGGGTACAGTTAGCGCTTTTCACACGGACTACTTAGAGCTGGGCCAGTCAGGATGTCTGAAAGAGCTAGTGGGGCACTGTGGGTTGATAGATGGCTGGCAGGCCTAAGGCCCCAGACTAAAGATAGATTTCATTTGAACTATGGGGAGTGGGGTACAGAAAAGGAAAGCAAAGAGAACCAAGTATTTCTCATGTCCCATAGAGTCCTAGCCAGGGTGACTGTTAACTCTGGACTCCACACATCTATCACACATACCAAGTGAGTGGGGGAAATCCTAACACACACACAAAGACCCGGGCATGGTGCCACACATCTTTAATCCTACCACTCAGCAGGCAGGCAGATCTCTATGACTTCAAGGACAGCCATAGTTGCATAGTCAGATCCTGTCTCAAAAACTTAAAAGCAAAGAACAAGACAAACAAACAAAAAAAATAAAGGATTTAAATACTCCTGTGGCTCACAACTTAAAGCCCTTTAATAGTACAAAGTAACTGAACACTAGAATGCTTTTTCAAAATAAAAAACAAACCCACGCATTACAAGTCTTTCATAAACCTAAAACCAATATACATAGTGTTGCAGGCCTTTTGTTTTAGCACTTGCACAGGAATCTGTAGAAGGGAATTCATCCCAATTCTTCAGAATTTCCTTTCTTCATGTAGGAAGCCTGAATTCCATACAATTTCCCAAAGTAGAGAATAGCAGGAGAGAGCTTTCGTTTAGCCGACTGGCAGAGAGGGGTCTTTGGGATGCAGGCAGTGCTGGCCACTGGGAGCCTCCCTGGGGGGAGGAGGAGGTCCATCGAAACCCTTTGTGTGAGCCACTTCACTTGCACTCCTGTTGCCAAGCTCCAAACTTGCTGCTGACAACAGGCCACTTTCTGAAGGATGAAGAAAAGACATTACATGCAAGCAGTAACATTCTAAAATACTTTACTCAGGAACAACAGAATTGGGGGAGGGTGGGCAGTGTCTTCTGGAACTCCAGTGGTGACATTCTGAAAGTATACATCCTGCTAAGATGCTGGGGTGATGGTAATCTCCAGCCTGGTTCCCCAGGAGCTGACTTGGGGCTAGGAAGTCTTGTCTGAAGAGACACGTCCCGTGTCATTCTTGTGTTGTGTCCTGCCCCTGGCCTAGCCCCACAGCATCATGATCAGCATCTGTATCCTTACCCCTTTTTGGACTAGTCAACCTGCTGATTCTTTATGCCTTCTCATCCCTCCTGTTAAAGCACTTGTCCTACCTCTGAGGTCCATAGTCCCACCTTCCTATCCCAAACAACGACAAAGGAAGGGAGGGAGGGAGGAGGGGTGGCTGAGACTTCTCACCTGTCTGGTTGGTGCGACACACCTCTTCCCAGGTGTAGTTAGCAAGGTTCACAGGCTGTGTCACCCAGGGGTCTATGACCAGCTTCTCTAAAGTGATCCGCTGCTCAGGGGAAGGCTGCAGCAGCCCAGACAGAAGACTCATGAGTTCTAGGACATAACACAGGTGGCACCAGGCCAAGTCATGTGGAGCACATCTCAGACTTCGGGGCATCACGGAACCTCTCACAGAACACGGAGGTAGCCAGGAGTGCTAGGGCTTTAAGGCCTGGCCTGGTTCTCAGAGAATACCTTTATGAATACGTCACCCCCAAAATAAAAGCATAGAAGTTGACACCCAGCTCAATCAAACCTCAGATGACCTTACAATGCTTACAATCTGACACAAACTTAAGAAATATTCAGGAAGAAAGAACTCAATAGAGAAAATGCTACCACTAGACAGGCCTGGGGGCATTTTTTTGATTGAAGTGGGAGGGTCCAGATCATGGTGGGTGGTGCCATTTATGGGATGGTGGTCATAGGTACTATAAGAAAGCAGGATGAAACTGGGCAGTGGTGGGGCACGATTTTCATCCTAGAACTTGGGGGAGGGGTGCAGAGGCAGGTGGATCTCTGTGAGTTCAAGGCCAGCCTACAGAGTTTTCTAGGACAGGGACATACAAAGTCCGTGTCGGAGAGCTCACCCTAATGTGATGGTGTAGGGCAGTGAGCTGCTAGGAGATGTTAAGAGTTAAAGAAAGCTGGTCAGGGGACAGACTGGAGACAGCGTCCTAAGAGGCAGAAAAGACTGGTCTGTCTTCACTATAAGAACACAGCAAGAGGTGCCATTCAAAAGCCGAAAAGTGGCCTCGCTGAGAACTGAACCCGCCACCACCTTTACTCAGGCTTTCCACTCCTGCAGCTCTGAATGTCACCTGTGGTTTAAGGCACTGGCCAGAGTCCTCAGGACAGACGGGGCTTCTCATCTAAGCAGAGGCTAAGGAAGACTAAACATCTGTCTGTCCTCGTGGATGCCATCGTGAGACCACATGGTACTGGAGTGAAAGGGTCCCCACTGACACCTGTCACCTCCACGGGCTCCTCCAGCCTCCAGGCTCCTGAGGTGCCTGCTCCAAGCTTAGGAAGCCAGAGCCCCACTTGCCTCCCTGGCCTTCGTCACAGACATGAAGTACCACTCACCTCAACTTGCTGTCACATCTTCTCTCAGGGCTCATGGAGTATGACTGACATTTTCCACGTGAGCTGCTAAGGGTCAAGATCCCCATGCACTGACGACACCCTGCTCCACAAATGGGGCTCCTGACCTAAGCTAAGTGTCTGACCTCATAGATACTGCCACAGACAAGGATACTGACTGCCAAATTCCGCTTCCAAGAGGGCCTTGAAGATCCCCGGGACATGAATAAAAATTACCAAAATGTTTTCAGTCACATTAAAATTGCTATGCTGGGCACTGACAGGGAGGAGATAGAAACGAAGTGCCGAGTTCTCAGGCAGTGGCATCACTCACCACCTGGAGCTCATGCTCACCTTGGGAAACCAGGAATGGGGGGTGAATGACTGCCTCCATGGTCTCCTCCACCTCACAGAAGGGATTCTCCTCAAAGATAAGCGTGTAGAGAGTGACCCCCAGAGACCACATCTCCAGCTCTGGCCCTCTGTAGCTGCGGGGAGGAACAGAGAGCACTCAGTACAAAGCAGCCCCCAGTCAGCGCCAGAGCCTTCCAACCCGGGGCAGACTTGCATTCTCAGTCCATGCAGGGCTGCCTCAAGCAAGAGACGCTCTATATGAGCCAGAGGGGGCAGAGCAGAGAGAGGGGCGGACAGCAGTTACAGCTGGGTCTCACTAGGGGCACAGGAGCCACAGGCAGCATAACAAGGTGGTGCACCCTACAGAAGACCATGAGGTGAGAGGAAAACATGCTCAAGGTCAAGCAAGCGGGGAGAAACAGAAGGACCAAGTGCAGTGACAGCTGGGCCAGAGAAATGAGCCGTAGGAGGGAGGGTTTATGGGGAAGAGCAAGGCTGGGGAGGAGCGGGAGTGTTATCCTAATTCTCCCCTGCTATCAGCCACAGCAGGTAGGCTGCCCTTAGCCACCTAGTGTTTTCCGACCCCTGAGGTAGAGGGAGGACAGAAGAATGTCCTTAAAGACACAATCTGAAATCAGAACTCAGAAAGCTTTGCCTGCTGAGATGGAGGAGTGAGTGCGATGTGGGAGGAAGGGTGTACAACAAAAGGTGCCGACCAAGAGGCCCACAAGCGGGAGCCGCAAACACAGCTGAAAAGGACTGCAGGGAGCAGGAAGCACAGTAGGGACGAGAGACAGGGAGAAGGCACTTCCACAGACGGCCAAGTACTGAGATGGAAGCCGCACAGCCTGGGTTGGGGCAGCAGACCAGTCGCACAACACCTGTATGCGAGCCAGTTTATATGCAATCCTCTTCAGTACTGCCTCCATTTCAAACACTATGTGATGGTCCAGAGCAGGGCACTCACTGGGGCTAGGAACAACCAAATCGGATCTGAAGAAAAGCTACATCCTGTTCAACATCTCGCTATGGCGGCTCTGAACACATACACAGACCTCAAATGGGCAGGGTTCCCTGTCCCTTTCACTCTGCTGGTGGCACAAGCCTAGTCATGCTGCATGCAAGGGCCAGCCCAGCAGGGATGTGGCTGCAGCAGGTTACAGGGACCAAGCTCCAGGAGTCAGTGAGAGCTACCTAGAACATTCACTTTCTGACTGTAACGTGAAAAGTGGCCCGAGAAGACACAGGCCTGCGCCCTGCACCCCAAGAGAAGACACAGGCCTGTGCCCTGCACCCCTAACCCCCAAGAGAAGACACAGGCCTGCACCCTGCACCCCCGCCCCAGGACAAGACACAGGCCTGCGCCCTGCACCCCCGCCCGCCCCCAGGACAAGACACAGGCCTGCGCCCTGCACCCCCACCCCCCAAGCCCCCGTTGCTGAAGGTTTCCCAAGGAAAAGGTCTTTTCAGGTCAGGTTCCTGCTGCCCACAGGCTCCCCAGCCACACAGCAATAAACTCAGCTAATACCAGAGCTTGCCTCCTCTGAGCTCAGAGCCAAGAATGTGAGCCCCAACAGCTCCTTCGCATCGTCTCTCATGCTCTCACTCTTCTCCTAGGCCTTTTAAACAGTCAGCCCAACACAATTATTGACATTTTGATTGCTGGAACTAGAGATGCCTCCAGTTAAGAGTACTAGCTGCTCCTCCAGGGAACTTGGGTTCTGTTCCCAGCATCCACACGGCAGCTCAAATTGTGTGTAATTCCAGTCCAAGAGGATCTGTCTTTAACTAGGTTT
This sequence comes from Cricetiscus sungorus, assembly GCA_030556225.1. Lineage (NCBI taxonomy): Eukaryota > Metazoa > Chordata > Mammalia > Rodentia > Cricetidae > Cricetiscus > Cricetiscus sungorus. The sequence continues at coordinate 15,441,159 of JANBXA010000328.1, read as the reverse complement.
CTACTGCTGTGATAAAGCGCTATGGTCAACAGCAACTCGGGGAGGAAAGTATTTGCCCTGCAGGTAACAGTCCATCACCAGGAGAGCTAGGACAGGAATGTGGGGCAGCAACTGAGGAGACCATGGGTGAGTGCTGCTTACTGCCTTGCTCAGCCTCCCTCTTACGCAACCAGAACCACTCACTCCTCCAGCTGTCGGATACAGCACAGCCAGCTTGTCTCACCTCCACCCCACACCTGCTGCTATCCTTGACCATTGTTCTGGGTACTAGCATCTCTAAAATGCTGGGGTCTCCACTCCAAATAGACCTCACCTTTACTGACAGCTAGCTGGGCTTTCTTCTAGGACTCTGACCCTGCACCATGGTACCAAGCCTCAATTTCTCTCCACAAACCTGGGACCAAGTATTCAAACATGAGCTTATGAGGGGCCATTCTCATTCAAATTCTCCCAAGAGGCCATGGAGGAGTGCTGCTTGCTGCCTTGCTCCTCATGGCTTGCTCAGACTGCTTTCTTACAGCATCCAGAACCACTGCCCAAGAGTAGCATCACCCAGGCCATCCAATCATTAATCAAGACAGTGGCCCACATGCTTGATTGACTATAGGCCAATCTGGTGCAAGCATTTGCTCAGTTAAAGTTCCCTCTTCCCAAATAACTCTAGGTTATGTCAAGCTGACAAAACACTAACCAGAACAGGACCCGACACCCTTTTCTGGCCTCTGCAGGCACTGAACATGCAATACCGCGTAACATGCCACAGACATACCTGCAGACTGAACATGCTACACAGACATACCTGCAGACTGAACATGCTACACAGACATACCTGCAGGCACTGAACATGCTACACAGACATACCTGCAGACTGAACATGCTACACAGACATACCTGCAGACTGAACATGCAATACAGACATACCTGCAGACTGAACATGCTACACAGACATACCTGCAGGCAAAACGCCCATACACATAAAATAAAAATAAATAAGCCAGGCAGGGGAGACATACGCCTTTAATCAGAAGGCAGGGGCAGGTGGAGCTCTGTGAAATGAAGGTCAGCTGATCTACAGAGTGAATTTTAGGATAGCAGGGCAGTTACAAAAAGAAACCTGCTGTTACACAAAGAAGTCCTGACTCAAAAAACCAAAAGATAAAAAAAAAAAAAGATAATAATACAATCTTGAAATAGTGATTACTCCAGCTTTTGAGACCTTCCTCTTTACTTTCTATGTTTCTAACTTTCTACAACACTGAACTGCAAACAATCAAAAGTTGAAATAATAGAATGGACCCCCTATGTCCATCGTCCAGCTTCCTGCCTATTGCACTTATTTTCCAGAACATTACTCTCATTATTCAATAAAAAGGCACAAACAGAAACCACTTCTTCCTGAAATCATAGCAGTCATGGGCACAATGCAAGAGGCAAGAAGAGGGTAAAAAGAGAAGCATCAGAGGTAGACCCGAGCCACCAGCTCAGAAGCAGTGTCAGAGGGAGGCCTGAGCCTCAGGCCAAGGAGCAGTATCAGAGGGAGGCTAAGTTTCAGCCCAGGAGCTTGGAGTGACCACCAGGTGACATGACAGCAGCAGCTTCCAGAAGTTATCACAAAAAGCTCCTCTGGGAAAGAGCACCTGTGTTCCAGCCATCGTCCACTGCCATCTCTCAGTTGGAAATACCCCATTGCTATAGCGACCATATACCTAAAGGAGCAATAACTGGAGCCGTGGCCCCACCCCCAATGAGAGGCGCTTCCATCGGGACTACAGCCCCACCCGCAAGGAGCAATCACCACAGGCCCTGCTTACACCCGAAGGATCGGTCAACGAAGCCACAGCCCCAACTACAACAATTAAAGAAAGAGAGACTCGCCCCCCAAGCACAAGCTCCACCTATACCAATTAGAGGAAGAGACACCAACCACATAAAGAACAAGACAGCTACAACAGCAAGACCTGAACATCCCAACGCAGATGAAGCCGAAGAAAATGACCTTAAAAATAGCTTTATGAGGATGATAGAGGCTCTTAAAGAGAAAATGAAAAATTCCCTTAAAGAAATGGAGGAAAAGACAAATAAAAAACTGGAAGATATCGACAAATCCCTTAAAGAAAACTAAGAAAAAGCAATCCAACAAGTGAAAGAAACAATTCAAGACCTGAAGTCAAAATAGAGGCAATAAAGAAAACACACACTGAGGGAATTCTGGAAATAGAAAATCTGGGTAAACGATCAGGAATTACAAATGCAAGCATAAACAACAGAATACAAGAGATGGAAGAGAGAATTTCAGGCACTGAAGATACAATAGAGGAAATAGATTCATCAGTCAAAATGTTAAATCCAACAAACCCTTAAAACATGCTGGAAATCTGGGACACCATGAAAAGACCAAACCTAAGAATAGGGATAGAAGAAGTCCAACTCAAAGGCAAAGAACATATTCAACAAAATCATACAAGAAGACTTTCCCAACCTAAATAAGGACATGCCTATGAAAGTGCAAAAGGAGGGTAAACTACAGAAGTGTGTGATACATACGGATTTCCCATGAGAACTTCGGGTGCGCAGTACTCAATTGTCCCGCAGAAAGTATAGAATAGTTTGCCTCTCTCTAGGTAGGCAGCTGAGCCGAAATCTATCAGCTTAATTGTGAAGTCCTCAGCAATCACAATGTTCTCGTCCTTGATGTCTCTGTGGATGATGCCTTTGGAGCGCAGGTAGCCTACAGCAGACACCAGCTGGAATCAGAGACCACAACACTTCAAAACACAATTCAGGTAAAACAAGCATTTATAATAAATACTAGAAAGGGAAAAGGAAAACAACAGCAAAGAAAAATAAACACTCTCCAGTGCATAGTGCTGGGTGCTGGAGCCATGGTTCTGCATGGACAGGAGGCACAGCCCTTCTGGGAGGGCATCACTGTGCCTGGCATAGGCCTGCAAGCAACACAAACCCACAGCTCATGATTGATGTCTCTGTTGTTAATGACCAAAAAGAGCCTCGCAGCAGACACTCGCCCCATAACCACAGGAGGAAAGGCAGGCCACCAAGTAGAGACTGAAAAACACGTGGGCCATTGAGGAATGACTGTTGGGCAGTATCCCAAGCAAAGTGCTGTGTGGAGACCACAGCTGACAGGGAAGGAAAGCGCCTTGCGCAGAGTGCAGGCAGCAGCCTGGTGTCGAAGCAGAGACGCATGGCCCTGATGCCGGCTCCAGCAGCTCCTGCGTGGTGTGCTCACCATCGTTCCCCAGGCAGCACACCTACCACTGCGTGCATAAGTGTCTCCCCAGGAGCAGGAGGTGTACAGGCACTCTGTCTCTGGAAAGCAGGCGTCCTAACAGCCATCTGCCTAGGCATGCTGGGTCTCTACGGCAGAGGCCTGCTAAGCAAGCCTCCTGTGGCCTTCAGTAAGACCACAATTTGGATACCAACTGGGGCAATCAACTTGTTATTTCTTGACATCAATCATTTTGATCTTAGGAGACAGTTTTATACTTTCAAATGAAAAATGTTTGAATCCGATAATTAATGACATGTCAATTAAGCTCAACGATTAAAAAACAAAGTACACATTATAAACACTTGCCTATATATTTACTTATATTACTTATATAGATTTATGAATATACACATTCATGCATGTACATGAATATATACATGCAGACACATATGCATATATTTGAACATTCACGAATATATGAACATGCATGCATGCATACACAGACACATACATGTTAGAACCCAATCAAGAGACTTGGGTCAGAAAAGAATCTTGGTATGTAGCCCAGAATGGCCTTGAATTCTCCATCCTGCTTCAGCGTCAGGAGTACTGAAATTATAGGTGTGCACTATAATATTTAGTCAGAAACCATACTGTTAACAAGACTATAAAATCTCACCACAACTAAACTGTACTGAGCTCATCTTCCTTTCCACAAGCCTCAGCTCTGCCCTGTGTCCATATAGCTGGATCAGCGCATGGATGGACAGATGGATGGATGGTAAACAGATAACAGGAAGGAAGGAAGGAAGGAAGGAAGGAAGGAAGGAAGGAAGGAAGGAAAGAAGGAAGGAAAGAAGAAAACAAATGTACAATCTTCCAACAAGAAGTGTAAGAGTGGCAGTGGGGCATTCTTTTGGCATACCACAATGGCTGAAACACATGTGTAGAAGCCTGAGAAACTTTCAAAAAATCCAAGTAACTTCTAGGAGTTTACAACTTTGAAGAAATGTAAATTAAAGAAGTTTCACTAGGGATCACATCACTGTCAAGAACTAATTAAAGGACAAGTCTAAACGACCCACACATTTCTGGGAGCACCTAGGGAGGAACCACTGCCTTCTCGTTACTCAAAACAAGAATCACTGTCTTTGCCCTCCTTTCCTTGCTTCTCATTTGCCTTCCGGATTTGCTGATCACTTTCCCATGCCTATAAAACAGCAAATGAGAAAAGATTCATACACAGGTAATCCCTGATTTAATCCCACCTGCCTTTTCATGCACACATTAGGTAGTTAAGGCTACACACAAGGTCTTATGACTGGTGAGGACACAGACTCAGATTAAAGGCACAGGGCTCACAACCAGCACGATGGCTTTGTTGTTCAATGTTGGTGACTGGCACGAAAACACTGCAGATATGAAAAAAAGTTGATCACTAAAGTCTACATCCCTGAAAATTCCTTCTAACTCCACTTTCTCTACTTCAATCGCACAAACATCTCTTCAATGTGTCTTACCCCATAAACCCAAGGCTGAAGGGTAACGGCCTCACTGAGGAAACTGGCTACGGGCCACCGACCCTTGCAGCCAAGGAGTTCAATTACCCACCCCATATCCACCCCACACAGCCCTGGCCCACTCTTACTTGTCGAAAGATGTAACTCGCCAGGGGCTCATCCAAGCAGGGATGGCGGTCAATGAAAGCAAAGAGGTCCAGGCCAGAGCCATGCTTTTCCATCACTAACTGGAAGAACCCTTGGTTTTCAAATATATCCAGAACCTGAAAGAGACAAGGCCAAGTCTAGCTTTGTTTGGAAACACCTCCAACCAATAAATTAATGTTAGAGAAGCCACATGAGGGTGATAGCACACAGAAAATCACCATCTACCTTGATTATGTTGGCATGTTCCACCTTGGACAGAATTGCAATCTCCAAAGTAACTTTTCCAAGTTTGGGATCCTCAATCCAACAATCTTCCAAAACCTTCTCCTTCTTAATAAACTTCACCACCACCTACACAGGAGAAAGACAGCAGACCTCTACCATCTGTTAAACCTGGTACCCACTTCTGGTTTCCACTTATCTCTCCCAAGACCACAGCCAAGGAAGAGAAACTTAGTGAGTCCCTACAACAGAAGAAAAGGTAGAGGCAGCAGCCAAACAGAAATGCTTGTAATTTCTGTTTATTATGGGCAAAATAGGACAGATGGGGATCCCTGGAGGTACTGAGGAGCCATGGCCACTGCTGGAGAAAAGCAGGCTCAGAAACCTTACAGCAAGTGTCCTCACAACACTCTATATCACCCCCAAGAGAATGAAATAAGTCAAAAAGTACAGAAAATAAAGAAAACTGTCTTCGGTAGACAAGTGTCAGTCCTCATGTTGAGATTAACTAGAGAGTCCCTCAAGCCTGATGGCTGCAGGAAAAATGAGAAATGCCACCTGGCAACAGCAAGTGGCATTCAGTTGCCAAGTATAAAGAGACAAAGTTCCACGTAAAGAAAGACTGCATGTCATTCACTACAGACAGGCTTTGGCACTCAATAGACCGGCTCTTACATGGACTGCTAGGCACACAGATAAAGCAGCCTGGGGTAAAAATCCCAGCAGGGCCCATCTCTGTATTAGTGAAAGACACTGTCAGGATCCAAGAAGCTGATCCTCTCCTAAAAAGCAGACAAATCGCATCATGCACGAGGAATGATGAGGCACTAAGTGGGCAGGCACGAGGGAGGAAAGCGGAACAAAGGCCAGAAAGTACTCAAACCTGTAGGAAGCCAGGCAAAGGGCCAGTGATGGGGTGGGACAGAAGCGGGAGCAGTATTCTGAAGTGTCTGCCCTATATAGCTACCCTTTCCACTGATCAGGAGAGAAAAGATACGGTGTGGGTGAAGCCGACAGACTCTGAAGATGATAGGGAAGGAGAGAGATGTGAGAGAACTCAGGAAGATGAGGCAGAAGAAGCTGGAGGACCTGGGGAACTGAGCAGGTGGTCTGCTTCAGACATCATAAGTAGAGATGCCTGCTACCCATCTGCCTGCACAGAGCAAGAAGACAAAAAAGGGCAGGCAATCTCCAGGAGCCTGAAGTTTCACAGAAATAAGGGAGAGGATGAATTTAAAACAAAACAAAACTTCTTAAAGTAAGTCTTACCAAGCATCAGGCAAGAATAAAATCTAAGAAGTTCTGAGAAGAGCCAGGCATGGTGGTGTACACCCCTAATCCCAGCACTTGGGAGGCACAGGCAGGAGATCTCTGTAAATTCAAGGTCAGCCTGGTCCACAGAGCAAGTTCCAGGACAGCCAGGGCTGTTACAAAGAGAAATCCTGTCTTGGAGGTGGGGGGAGTTCTAAGAACCATCTTAGTACATTCAAGTATAATACTCATGTATTCTTAGGGGGAAATTACTTTATATAATTAATAGTTATTAATACAGTAAGAAATATATTCTAGTAAATAAAATATTAACATAGAAAACACAAGAAACTGGATATAAGACTAATGTAGATTTACCAGGCATAATAGCACACACCTGTAAATCTAACACATGGGAAGAGAAGGCAGGAAGGTCAGGAGTCCAAGGTCATCTGCAGTTAAGTTCAAGGCAGACTGGTATGTAAGACCTTGTCTCCAAAAAGAAAAAAGAAAAAAGGAAATTTAACCACAAGACAAGCATATACACTGAAATTACAAAACACTATTGAAAGAAATCAAAGATCCATGTAAATGGAAAGACATCCCTGTTAATGAGGCAGAAAAGAGATTACTAACATGGCAAGAATCTCCAAATTAAGCTACACATTGCCATGACAACCCAGCTAGTTTTCCTGCAGAAATGGACAAGGCGATCCAAATCTCTTAAGAAATTGCAAGATAGTCAAAACAAACTTGAAAAAGAAGAACAAAGTTGGGACTACTAACATTTTCCAGTTTTATAACTTACTACAAAGCTGTAATAATCAAAACAGTTCGGCTTAAGGATAGGCACACAGATCAAAGGCGTAAGACTGAGAGTCAGAAAAAGACCCACCCACCACCAGTTGAGTTTTGACATAGCAAAGAATAGTCTTAAGAAATAGTGCTGTTATTCACATAGAGAAACTGAGGCTGGGGCAATGACTCAGTGGTTAAAGGGCCTGATAAACAAGTATGAGGACCACAGTTCTGGATTCACTGAGAGGCCTTGCCTCAGTAAGGTCTGAGAGTGATTGTATCACATCATCAAATCTCCAGGTATGTATGCATGCATGCATAATCTATGCCGGCAAGTACACACATATACATGCACAAAAATATAATAAAATGAATCTACCCCTCCCCAAAAATCTACAGATGAGCCTGCAAAATCTTCGGGATATCAAGGAAACAGGGAACTATCAATTTTAGGGCTGGCAAGATGGCTCAGCAGACCTGGTACCCAGAGAGTAGAAATAGAAAACCAACTTATCTAAGTTGTTCTCTGGCCTCCATATCAACTGTGTAGCAGGTACTTATACATACATCATTCATGTACATACATATAACAATTAAAAAATTTTTGAGACAGGCAGGTCTCTTTATGTAGACCAGGCTGGCCTTAAACCCACAGAAATCCACCTGCTTCTGCCTCCTGAGTGCTGGGATTAAAGGCATGTGCCACCACACCTATCCTATAATCAAGACTTTAAAAATAAATAAATAAATAAATACAACAGCTAATCAAATCCAGCAATGCATTGAAAAACATTATACACAACCAAGGATAGAATCCAGGAGCATAAGAAAATCCATTAGTGTTATCATTATATTAATAAACAAGAGTACAATCATGTTAATTAGCGCTAAGGGCTGGGAAGACACCATTTGATAGTTAACTACTCAAACCTAAATTTTTAAATTTTTAAAAATTTTTTCCGTTCTTTTCTGCCTTCATGTACATCTGTGTAAGGGTACTGGACCTTCTGGAAGTGGAGTTACAGACAGTTGCGAGCTGCCATGTGGGTGCTGGGAATTAAACTCTGGTCCTCTCCAAGAGCAGTGAGTGCTCTTAACCACTGAGCCATCTCTCTAGTCCCTCAAACTCATTCTTAAAAAGAAAAACACTTGGACCAGTGAGATGACTCAGTGAGTAAAGGCAGCTGCCAACAAACCTGACCACCAGAACGTGATCCCTATATGGCAGAAGAAGAGAACCAACTCCTGTAAGTGTTCTCCCACCTCATGCGCACAAACGCACACATGCGTGCACGCACACTCAAATACATATTAAAAAAAATTACCCATCCAGCTGGGCTACGAATAAATGTCTTCAAATAAAATGTGCTCACTGGAAAATGAAAGGTACCACAGTGACATACTGAAAGCCAGGGGGACCAGTGACATAAGTGTCAAGTAACACTGCTCTAGGGCCCTACCCAATGTGACAGGAAGGAAGAAGGATGAAAAGTGAACCATAGAAAGCAAAGACAAAACTGCCATGCTGTGGAGGGGAAATCTAAAATCCTCTGAAAAACTACTACAACCACAAAGACTATGAAGCAGCAACTCACAAGACACTGATCTTTGGTGCATTCCAGCAACAAGTGATAGGTAAGACAGGACTCTATGGCAATACTCCAGGGCCCTCCAGGATGCGGCTGGTGGTGCATGCCCAGGGAGCCTGACAGCGCCCACACCAAGAAGTGGATGGTGCTTCTGAGTAGGATGTTCATCCTAAAATCACAAAATGCCAGTGGGATTTGGAAGTGAAGGACAGTGAGTTCTAAGGAGAACACACAGAAATGGCCCTAATGACTGCGGAGGGAGGCCAGCTAGAGGAATCAGGTCAGCTAAAAGAATGTCTGGTGCCCAAGAGGCATGAAGTACAAACCCAGATGAGAGCTATCATAAGAAATCTTGGGGGGACCCTGAGTGTATCTGTTAGCTAGCTTTCTTGTCAGATAACTGGGGCATATTTTCCCAGTTGAGCAGAGGAAGTCCTACATTTGGTTTGAAAAGCAAGTTTGCATGCCATGAAGCATGAGCACGCCATGTGGACAGTAGAATAGCATAAGCCCTGCGTTCAGAAGAGGGGAGGTGGCAACAAAGAATAAGCCTGGCCAGGACCCAAGCCTACAAGAAAGCAAGATACGAATGTGAAACTCAACAGTGCTACTTCTGGAGTTAGAGTGTGTATTGCAGAAGCTTCCTCCTTTATCCAGAAAGCACCCATATCCTGCCTGGTCCCTCCTCCTCCAGGACAAGTCTCAGAGTTACAGATGGGGGCTCCAGTAGAGCCATCCCCACAGGCATCCAGGCACCCAGGCACCTCTTTGTTGTGCTCCTTCTCCACTGCAGTCCACACAAAGCCAAAGGCCCCACTTCCAAGTGGGCTGATGGTGCTATACTTATGGGAGTACTCGCCCTCACAGGCCGCCAGGCCCTCCAGCTCTGCAGGTGTGGGGGACTCCTCAAACCAAGGCTTGGCCCTGAGCATCTGTGGAGACAAAGAAAGGTCTGGGAGATCACAAGCCACCTCATCTGCTGTTCTTATCTCCTGTGCTCACAGGGCCTGGTCTCAAAATCTCCATGGAGCTCTCTGGCAGTGTCCACCCACCAACCCAAACTGATTTAGGTCTACATTCCTCTACATCCCACTGCACATGGTGTACATCCATTTAAATATACTTTACTCAGGTACTAGAAGACCCTCCACCCATTCCCTGGAAAACCTTCAGTGAGTACAGTACAAAGTGAACAGAGGGAGCTGACCACAGACACCAACCTCGCCAAAGCTGGACCGAGAGAGCTCAGGCATAGAATGGGTAGAGCTAGGCAGACTGGCAAGGAACAGGCGGGTTCGGGTGGCTGAGTCCCGGTGGCTATGTAAGAGGTCCTTCACCAGCCAGCAGCAGAACAGGGTTGCAGAGCCCTGGAGCTCCACACGCTTCACTTCAAACTGTATACCTGAGGGGCAGGAAGGTGAGGAAGTACAGCACTCTGCCCTTCCCTCCAATGACCTCATTTAACATTGTTAGGATTTAAAAAGCCCCCTCCCCGCAACATACTCAGTTGTAAGCCATCTCGGTGGTAGCAGCTTCCAGAGTAGACGCCCTCCTGGATCTCTGGCTGCAGGCTGGGGGGCCCAGGTGCTACAGGAGTAGATGTGATCTGGGCACTCAGCCTGGGCTTCTCTGCTGATAGGCACATATCATCAGGTCCTGGATCTGGTACCGGAGGGCCACAGCCTGGGCTTTCTATGTCACTAGTTACATAGTGTTCAGACGATACCAAAGAAATGTCAGACAGTTCTGCTTGATCATGCCCTGCACCCATTTCCTGGAGCTGTCGGCCTTCACCAAGGTCAAAATAGGTGCCAGTCAGGAGCAACATCTCTCGGTCACCTAGAATATCAGAACTCTGCCTGTTCAGAATGCCCACATCTAAATCTGAGCCCACCACTGAAGGAGAAGGTGTCTCGCTGAGTTCAGATGTGGTACAGGAACAATGTGATGGAGCTGTGTCTGTCTGGTCATTGAGAAAGAGCTCTCTGAGGTTCCAGGAATAAAAATTCACATCCGTCTCCTGGGTTTCCACTGTGTCCAGGACACCAGGGAGGTCGGTGGCCAAAGCATAGCAGGCCGAGGAGCTACCTGAGCGGCTAGCATGGGAGCTGCCTGAGCGGCTAGCATGTAGGGCTCGGCCTCCCAGATCACAGAAGGACACAGGGGAGGTGAAAGGAGGATGTTCTGTCGGGATAAGTCCCACACGCGAGGAGAGGCCCCGAGGTCCCCCAATGCTTGACTTGGACAACTGCTCCTTAATCAAGCACGTCTGCAGCTCTTCCCGGTCATTTCTCACTCCTGACCATGGTTCGTCCAGAGTGGGTGTCCCAAGCAAGACACAAGCCATTCCAGAGGAGCTGGGAGCCAAGTCCTGGCCTCCCTGCTGTAAGGTCCAGTCGTTCCTATACTGTGGGCAGTGTGTCAAGAAGCCCCCTCCTGCTAGCTGCACTGTGGTGTGGGACTCGGGCATGGTGGCATCGGCCCAGAGGTCAGGACTGCTGGAACTGCTGACACCCATCAGCTCCAGCTGAGCTTGCTGATGCAAACCACACATTTCCACGCTGCTGCTGTCCATAGCCAGGACTACAGGCTCAGAATCTTCACATGAAGAAGCAAACAATTTTGCATCCTTTGGCTTGGAACTGCTTTCCTCTAAAAGACCCTGCCTATAAGTCTCTGCTGTTAAAGGATTCTCATTCCCCAAGACGCTGATATGCTGGCCTGCGGGCAATAACTGTTCATTGTGGATTGGCAGGCTTCCTTCTGTGGTGTCTTGCTGGGCCTTGGGCAATAACCATTTCCTGTGGGTTAGTGGGCTTTCTTCTGAGGTATTTTTATGAATCTCGGACAATAACTGTTCATTAAGGACTGGTGGGGACACTTCTGGAGTGTCTTGCTGGTCCTGAGACAGTAATTGTCCACTGTGAGCTGGCAGGTTTCGCTTTGGAATGCTTTGATGGTCTGTGGGCAATGAATCTTCACCATAAACTGGGTTGCTGTCCACCCTGGAGACAGAAATTTGGATGACAGTCACTAGTGACAATGAGAGATCACACTGACCTTTTCTCTATGAAAGACAAGTACAATACATTCAGCATGATAAATTTATAACAGAAATCTCTCAATTTTGTAACCAAGCTAAAAATTAAATATCAACTCTTGAACATTCTTCATATAAGTCTACATTTACCAAGGATGAGTCCCAAAAAAAAAAAAAAAGCTACTGAAAAGGACTTCAGTATCTAATAATGACAGCAGGCTATGGCTGGTTCTCAACACCTGGTTACACAGACACACAAGCAGCTGCAATGAGGAGCAAGGAGACTGGGGTAGGAGCAGAAGGATGGAGGAGCAGGGTGAAGGGAGGAGCAGGGAAAGGGTGAGCGCATCCAGCGTGAAGATGCTGCACAAGTAGTGAGGAAACGGCTATGCAGTCCAGGCAGGCAGGATGATGCATCCTTTACCCACGAGCTTACTATACCAGTGTCTGCTCACATCAGCCACGGCTGAGGTCACACACCCGGTGATCAGCATATTCTTGAAATGGGGGTCCCCACAAACTCTATGTCAGAAGTGCATAAAGATGGGGGAAGCCCCTTCTAGGATAGTGCCACAGAGGAAGATGCTGTGAATGGAGTTCCAAAAGCAGGGATGAGACGTGGGAATGAGATGGTATACAGACCAAGCAAGAGAGCATTGTATCTACCCGCCACTCCCTCTCTCTAACCAGTCCTCCCTGTCACAGGGTGACTCTAGCACCCTCCAAAAGCAGATCAGAGTCATTCTGAGGATGAAGGCACTGGGACACACACCAGAAGTAACTCATTAAGACCTGCCAACAGGTCTGGACAGCCCCTGGGCGTGATACTCACCCTCTTACAATATGCAAATGCCGAGGTCCCCAGCATTTGTTTGCTCTCTGCTGGCACACCTGCTCCCCTTTCTACCCCAAACCTTGACAGATAAGCTCCAAGATTTCAGAAAGGTCACAAGCCACACTTGCTAGGAAAACTGGTAGACTGGGGACATGATTTTGTCCCTGCAGGATGGCCTCTAAACCTCTGCATTGCAGGAGCTGAGGGGAGGCCACCCACGGCTTCTTGTCAGCTCAGCCATGGTTTGACCACTAACACTGTGCTAGAATCAAGTTTGGGGGTGGGAGGATTCTGTATTGGGAGACTTAGAATCCCTGACCCTGACAGTCAAGCACCACCTGTCATTAAATTCTGGCCACTGTAGAGACATGTAGAGAGAGCTTTTCTTTTCTTTTCTTTTTGATTTATTTATTTATTTTTGAGACAATGTAACTTTTGGTGATGAGACCTTAAGTCTTCTACAAGTTTGCTGAGTAAGTAAATTAGGGAATGAATGAACGAATGAATGAATTTCGGCAGAAACCATGTGATGGATGCTAATCAATCCTGTAGAACATCAGAAACTAAAGAAGCTCATGTATATATATAGTGAGATGAGTCCTCTGATTCACCCAGAGTAACTCCATTTTGCCATGAAATACCATGGTGAGTTCTGTGTCACATTGCAGCAAAACAATGGGTAGATACATTATTAGACAAATGAATTTTTATTCCTACCTTTCAAAGTTTTCCAATATCAACTTGCTTTCCTCAAAATGAATTACTTTATTTAAAAATATATAAAGAGAATGGTTTCAAATGATTTCAAAATGTTCTTGAACAGCCTACTTCCTTGTCCATGAGATGAGAGTGCATTATGGACACTCTCTCACAGGGAGGGGTTGTAAGGACTCTCAGTCAGTAATAGGAAAAGGCAGTACTGTGTTCAGATACAGCAGGTGACCACCACACGTCAGCCATCACTATCACTACTGCCCACGAGCTGGACACTACCTAATCAGGTGTTTAGGGAACTTGCAATGCTCCACCAAAGCACTTACCCCACGGCAGACTGAGATGAGTAAGAAGGAAGAATCGGGCATCCAGTTTCCAACTGTGTCTGAGTCCTAAGGGAGACTGGTCCTCCTACTAGCTTCAAGGTCTCATCTTGTGATAGCATGTGGTCACGGGCCAACACCGCATCTACCCTAGGACCTAACAGTAAAATCAAGAGTTTTCTCTTCCCAAGCACTATGTTAAAGCACGCCTGTACCTGCATCCAAACCTCAACTACTCAGACGGCCCACACTTAGCACATCCGTCAGAGGTACACCAAGAGCCTCCCTTTCTGCCGTCACCGGTCCCTCCGAGCTCCTGTTTTATCACTTCCCTCCCCTCCCGAGATCCTTCCACTGCCCATCACCTGGACCCACAGGCCTCAGCAAGCCTACAAACTCCCAAGACATCAGACACTGGCTTTACAGGTATCGGCAAGTGCCCCACCCTCCCAGTATCCTGAGACAAAGGGGATCTTTTGGGACATAAGGTGACCATTATACTCCCTCTACAAACCACTAACTCAAGACCTTAAACTATTGGGATAAACATATTGAAGTCAACAGGTATGTAACATAATGTATAAATGAATGATAGGCTATAATAACTCAATCTTATACTACATGAAACTACATAAATGTATTACTGTTGTTATTGTGGGGGTTCCTGGGAGGCAGCTTGTTGTTTTCGGATAGGGTCTTTCTATGTATTCCAAGCTGGCCTCAAATAACTGCAACCATACAATTTTGGATTACAAGTATGTGCTACTACACCTGGCTTGGTTATAAAGCCTTTTTAAATTTTCTAGACTTTGGCCAGCTATTTCTGTCTCAGACAGGGACACAAGTGGAGGACTTCCTAATTCCCTTCTAGAAACTAACATAGTTGTAAAAACTAACCCACAACTGTCCCATCCCCTGGGAAAGAAGAACAAGAGGCCTGTATAAAACTGAGCCTCCCACAACAAGAGGCCTGTATAAAACTGAGCCTCCCACTACCCTGCCCACTTTGAGCCTCTGGAGAGATCACCAGTACTTCTGCTCTGTTTATCTCTGTCAGAGAGCCGCCAGCCTATAAGGGGCTAGACAGTCACAGAAACACTGAGGTGAAAGAGGCTGTGCCTTACCCTGGGCCCCACTGGCCAGTTCCCAGTCCTGCTGAACATTGGAGCTCGTCTCCCCTGGACCACTCTCACTGCCAATATCCAGACAGTTGACAAGATCTGGCAGCCGTACAGAGCTGTCATAAGCAGGGTCCATACAGTGGTAGAAGCCAGGAATCAGGGCAGTGATGTTCTAGGGACAAAGCAGTGACATTTCAGAATCCAGGAGGATCCGTTCTGACCCACTGAACTAACTCATCCTCCTAGGAAAAAAACAGTTCAGCCCTCAGAGTGGGAAAGATCTTGGGTGACAATCTACAGACCCTCTGGCACTTGACACATAATAAACATTTTTATTTATATTTTTAATTAAATAAAAGGCAAACAACACACTCTAAGGCAAGTTATACCAATAACTACATATCTTCCAAGAAGACATCTGGCCTGTGACTTCACATTTACGTACAGCAGAGACCCGGTATTTGGCCAAGCTAGTATCTTACAGCTCTTGGTCCAAGAACACTGATGTGCAACCATCAGGGGCTATATGACCACAGTAAGAGCTGCTTTTTAACCAAGTAAATTCAACTGAACTAAACGTTACTCTTTAAGGTTTTACTGAGAGCGGGATGACCTCTTTTTAGAGCCCCATAGGAGAATTCTCTAGCCACCTGCCACACAGTCTAGTATTGCCCAGTAGAAATGACAAGAAGAGATAGAGGGCCCGCCTTAGAGGCAGTTCCCAAGTGATCAAGGTGCTTTAAAAGGGCCACAGTGCCTGCACCCAGGAACCAGCTGAGCCTGGTGGGCACTCAATAGGTGTCAAAAGCAGGGGAGGGATCTGCAAAAAGCTGGCAGGAGTGTGTGGTTTCCCCAAGGCTGCTCCATGATCCCCCTCCAGCATATGGGAGACATCTACCCTCCCTCCCTCCCAGTGGGCTCAGAACGCCACTGGGCTCCATTTCCTAAATAAGAAAAGGTTGAGGGACCAGTGAGGCATGACTTCTGAGGCTGAGGTAAAACTTCAGAGGCAGGATGCTCCCATGGATATTCCAAATAGCAGCTAAGCCAAGAATGTGAGCTCTCAAGGCTCAGGATTCCACACTCAGATAGTGAGTTGCCCCAGCTGGCATCATGTAGAACAAAATGGCCTTTCCCTACTAAGCCTGGCCTAACAGGCTGACTCGTGACGCGGAGAGTGCTAAGCATTGTCTGTAGAGGCTTGTGCAGAGCCATGACGAGACTGCACCCTCCAAGTCTGGGTGAGGATAAAGAGAAGTTAAGGCTAATGGCCACCCCATGGTAAGACATCTACTCAAGCCCAACCCCAACCTCAGGAAGGGAAGTTACAGAACCCTTTCTCCTCTATTCCCCACCACCAACCACGCTCAGGATGTATGAGCTAGCAGTATCCAGTGGACTAAACCCTTGTGGGAACAGAGACCGCAGGCAGAGGACCCACTTCCTTCTCTGGAATAATCCCAGAGACAGTTCTAGAGTAGCCACCGATGTGGGCCCAGGAATATGAGATGGTTGGTTGTGAACAGGATGGGTACAGCCTGTAAGCTCTATGGCCCATCAGGTACAGGTCCCAAGAGCAGGCAGAACAGTCTCCTCAGAGCACTGAAGCTGGAAAACCACAGCAAGCCTACCTTGCCCAGCAGCTCCGTCTTCCCATAACCAAACAACATTAGTGCAAAGCTGTGGTTGACACCATAAATTGTGCCGTCAGGCAGGAGGGTGATGAGGCCACTGATGGTGCAGAACACCCACACAGATGCCTGGTAACCTGGTTCAGAGGTGGCCTCGCTGTCAGCCTCAGCCTTTCCATTGGGCTTAGATTTCAGCTTCAGACTCAGAGGGAAAGTAGTACCATCTCTGGCTCTCCCAACAGACCTTTGAATCTTGAGACTCTGAAAGACAGGACAGTCCCCTTTCAGTCCCACAGCAGTATTATGCAGACAGAATCCTGAACTGTCTTATTTCAATCCAAGCTCCACCCATATATCCATGCTAAGAACATCCCTTATCCGTGCTGCTCCCCTGACCACCCCCCACCCCCAGTCCTACATTGCCCAAAGAATTCAGAACCCTGGTAAGGACAGCGGCAGCAAGTGGGAGGACTCAGGGTCCACAACAGATGCATAATGAGAGGTCCAAGGTGCAAACCAATGAGGGGCCTGGCCCCAGCCTCATCCCCAGCAGCATCTGTGCTGACCTACAGCCTGCTGGTTTCCACAGGCTGCTGCACCCTTCTCCTCAGCTCCAAGTTTCTCCAGCACGGCTTTGTCTCAGTGAATGCATAGTCCATCTATGATTGCAGCTGTGATGATTACGGTCACTGTGTCAGAATCTAGAACCATCTTCAGGACAGGCCTCTGGGTATGCTTATGGGGGTTATCTTGACTACACTGATTAAGGAGGGAAGCTCCACCCACTGTGGGCAGCGCCATTCCCTGGCTGGGATCCTGGACTGTACAAGTGGAGAAAGGGAGCTGAGCAGCAGAACACAGCCATCACCCTGTGCTTCCGGACTGTGGAACGTGATCAGCACCTCATACTCCTGTTGCCTCAGATGGTACCCTTGAGCTGTAAGCTAAAATAAAACATTTCTTTCCCAAGTTGCTTTTGCCAGAGTATTTCTTTTTCACAGCAACAGAAAAATTAACTAAGATAGTAGCTGTGGTTCCACACCCAGGCTTCTGTCCCTCCAACCTAGAGGTATTTCCTGCTGTGGCTGTTCACTAAGGGAACCATCTACTTTCCCAGCTCCTCCCACAACATACAGCCAAACCCTTACGTTATACATGCATGGGATTCACATTTCCAATGAAGACTTAACACTTGGATGGCAGAGACAGGTGGATCCCTGTGAGTTTGAGGCCAGACTTCCAGGGCAGTGACTACACAGAGAAACCTGTCTCAAAGTAAAATAAAAAACTTGACTAGTGCAGCGTTCCTAACCAGGATGAATCAGGCTTGAGGTGAGAGCCCAGACCTAGGCTTTCTTTTCTGCTGTTTCAGGGTCTGCCCTAGAAGACATGAAAAGTTGGAACTATGTTGGAGGCCTGGTGGCTCATCTACCCTGTCCTGAGCATAGTGAACACCCAGCCCATGAGCTCTGAGCAATGATCTAAATGAGAACTCAAAACCCACCTACCTCAGAGGCAGGAGCTGACAGGACCCACCTCTGCCAATGCCGCTTGACCCCAAGACCCATGAGCATACTTTCCCCTTGTATAGGTTTCATCTGCTATGGAAGGAGACGGTGACTTGTTTGGGGCTGAGAACATATGTATATGTGCCTTCTGCCATCTCTATGACACCTGCCTCAGGGAGTTAGAGGTGTGTCTGAGAGCTGGTCAGGCAGCAGTTGTTGTATAGGATTCTACACACAGCACTGCCACCAGCCAATGCCCTGCCAATCTGTTGGCTACTTCCTCAAAGTAGAACAGAGAATGGAGAGGACAAAACAACTCTATGAGTTCAAGGCCAGCCTGGTGTACAGAGCGAGTTGCAGGACTACCAAGGCTAAACAGAGAAATCCTGTCTTGAAATACAAAAACAAACAAACAAACAAAGCCCTGGCCCATACCAGACTCTTCAGTAACAACATCCCATGCAGGCCCACATCTCATAACTAGAAAATTTGGCACGCAAAAGTCAACAAAGGGGACTGAGTTTAGAGAATCATACCTGGGGAATATTCTGAATGACCTCTCCTTTAAAAAAAGAGAGAAAAGGAGGAGGGAGGGAAAAAGGGAGGGAGAGAGGAAGGGAGAGGAGAGAGGGAGGGAGGGAGGGAGGGAGGAAGACACTTTAACTTATGCCAAAACAACTGTCCAGTCACTCCATTCCTAAAGGCACTGAAATGACAGCAGGTAAAGGCACAGCCATCAGGTCCTGTGTAAAGGCCACAGACTAGCTGAAAAATGGGGACCCTAAGAATTCAGTGTCAATCAGGCTTCCACCATACCCCAATCTCCCTGCCACTCCCTGTGAAATATGGCTGTCCACCTCCAGGAGGTGATGGCTGACTAACAAATACCTAATGCCATTCAAACACTCTCTAAGTGTGTCTTTTAGGGTGTCCCCAGGTGGTGGGGGTGAGTCTGAGCGGTCTGAATAAGGACGAGTCATACTCAGTGTGGGTGGCACCATTCAGTCAGCCCAAGGTCAGAGAAAAATGAGGGAAGGACTAACCAGAACCTCTCTGCTGCTGGGATGCCCCATGTTAAAACTCCAGGCGCTCTGCCTTTGGGCTCTGAGACCTCCCCCAGAAGCCTTAGGGTTCTCAGACCTTCCGTCTTGGATGAGTCACACCCAGGGCACAACCTAAGGTCTCCAGCTCACAGGTGGCCTCATAATCACAAGCATAAACTCCTCCATTAATCACATATTTCTATATAACATCCTATCTGTTCTGTTTGAAGAACTCTAACTAGGGTAGAAGGTCATTCTGCAGATCAGCCCATCCTCCTGGACCCTCAGGAAAGAGAAGGTTCAGGGGTCAAGGCTAGTCAGCCAGGAAATCACATGACTCTAGGCCCAGGATGAGCCTCAAAGCTCAGAGAACTAGAACTGGAGCTTTGCCCCACCCAAGAATGGTCCTGCAGTCAAGTTACAGGGTCTAAGGACACAAGAGCTGGCACCCAGCACAGATGGTTCAGGCACCTACCTTTGGGACATGTTGGCCAGGAGGAGGGAGCTGCATGGATGGAATCAAGTCTGTGACACAATGCCCAACTACATCCTTTGGAGATGCGAACCCATGGAGATGAGCAAAGAGACTGTCACACGACGTGATGGTTCCCTGGGGGGAAAAGCAATGCTCCACAGCAGCTCCTCACACTTGTCTTTACATCTCACTCAAGTTCATGCTCTAGTGTTTACAAACCAAATGCAACAACAATGTCACCACTTCTATACCCAAAGCTTAAGAGGCATGCCATGGGCTTTCCCAAGAACAATACCATACCCAAGTAACTCTGAACACTCTCCAAAAGCCCTGGTCCAACCTGGTGGTGGTGACACACCCCTTTAATCCCAGGACTCGAGATGTAGAGGTGGATGGATTTCTGTGACTTCAGCCAGCCTGGTCTGCAGAGCGAGTTCCAGGACAGCCAAGACTGCACAGAAAAACCATCTCGAAAAACCAAGGGAAAACAAAGAAAGAAAGAAAAAAAAAAAAAAAAAAAGCCCTGGCCCACACCAGACTCTTCAGCAACAACATCCCAGTTCATGTTTAAGTGCTATTCTGAAAGAGTGCCATCTTTAAGCATAGGAACAATCTTGAGTTCCCATTTTATGGAAAAGGAAACTTGAGGCATCAATAATTAGACTTCTTGCCCAAGCATGCAGTTAGTAAGGGCCAGAGGCAAGGCAAACCCCAGTTAGCACTGGCACTTCCTTCAGTTCTCAACGGGGAAGAGAACATTGTGTTAATAGGAGATACCTGAGATTTGGAAAATACACTCACATCGCTCTGGAAGGCAACCCAGGCTGAGACCCTCTCCACAGGCTCCAGAACCACCACACAGCACAAGCCACGTTCTTGCTGCAACCTCTTTATCCACACAGAGACCGGAATCTTCTCCCCACTTCGGCTGACAATGTCCACCTGTGGACACACATTTCCTGTACCAGGGTGCACAGCAGCTGCAGTGTGGACTCTGCCACCAGCATGGCAGGGTGCTTCTCATCAGGAGACAACTTTCCCAATGCTTCAGCGCAGCCAAGCTCTACCCACCTTTCAGAAACCTACCCGGGCACACATGAGGCTCCTAGGCCTCAGTGCTACAGTCTGAGTAAACTTTTATCAAGAGGGCTTTCACAGTGTGATGGCTAATTTGGGGTTGCCACCTTTGACTGAGAGACACCTAGAAAACTCCTGAAGCACACACACGTGTACCTATGATAGCATCTGCAGAGTACTGGAGTGTGTGTGTGTGTGTGTGTGTGTGTGTGTGTGTGTGTGTGTCTGTGTTTGTGTGTGTGAGTCTGTGTTTGTGTGTATGTGTCTGTGTGTGTGTGTGTGTGTCTGTATGTGTGTGTGTGTCTGTTTGTATGTGTGTGTCTCTGTGTGTGTGTCTCTGTATGTATGTGTGTGTGTGTGTGTGTGTGTGTGTGTGTATGTCTCTGTATGTGTGTGTGTGTGTGTGTGTATGTCTCTGTATGTGTGTGTGTGTCTCTGTATATGTGTGTGTGTGTGCCTCTGTATGTGTGTGTGTGTGTCTCTGTTGTGTGTGTGTGTGTGTGTGTGTGTGTGTGTGTGTGTGTGTGTGTGTCAGTGGACCAAGAAGAAAAACCATTATTGAGTGACAGGCAGGAGCCTACAAGGAAAAGAAAAGCAACAGGCAAGGAGAGCTCGCATGTACCCTCAACTCCCCCTTTGCTGTTTTACTGTTGGTGCCAGTGAGTTTTGTTGTCACTTGTTTTAAGACGGGATCTCCTGTGGACCAGTC
Source organism: Cricetiscus sungorus (assembly GCA_030556225.1). Classification (NCBI taxonomy): domain Eukaryota; kingdom Metazoa; phylum Chordata; class Mammalia; order Rodentia; family Cricetidae; genus Cricetiscus; species Cricetiscus sungorus. Next base: position 15,419,924 of record JANBXA010000328.1, on the reverse strand, counting down.
TGATCTCAAGGCCCCCAGGTAGCCCAAGCTAGCCTTCAACTTCTCATCTCCTATGTGGAGGATCACATGTATAAATCATCACCCCAGCTTTTCTGATACGAGTTATCACCCAGACACTGAACTCCAGTCTTCAGCCTTGAATTCACACTTACATCAGCAACTTTCCAGGAAGCTTCATCCTCCAGACTAAGGCTGCATCATCAGTCCCTATGGTTCTCAGGCTTTTAGATTCCTAGACTGATCAGTTACTGGGCCCATAGTTGTAGAACTATGAAGCTTCCAATCATGTGAACCGACCTAATTAATAAATCCCTTTATCCAAATATAAAGCTGTTCCCACACTTCTGAAAATCTGACCAATACATTTAGCTTCACAGTAAGATAAGAGAAAAAAGTAGCATCTGTAATTTCTCAAAGAAATAAGCACTAAGGGCTAGAGAGATGGCTCAGTGGCTAAGAGTACTTACTGCTCGCCAAGTGGCGCACACCTTTAATCCCAGCACTCGGGAGGCAGAGACAGATGGATCTCTGTGAGTTCAAGGCCAGCCTGATCTACAAAGTTACACAGAGAAACCCTTTCTCAAAAAACAAAAAACAAAAAACAAAAAAAAAAACAAACAAAAAAGAGCACTTGCTGCTTTTCCACAGGATCCAAGTTCAGTGCTACATTGGGCAACTCACAATTGCCTCTAGTGGCTATTATACCCTTCCTCTGGCCTCCATGGTTTCCCATTCATATGCGTACATACATGTAAACACACACGTAAATAAAGATAAAATAAAGAGGCATTAACATGTGCTGAAGGCTGTAATTATTTTCCTGCTGGTAGCTTCTTGACCCAGTAATTTGTTGATGCAACTGACACTGTCCAAGTTCTCGCACCTGAAGCTTAGCCCTCAGCATCCAATAATTCAACTCACCTGTCACTGTCCCATATACCCAGCAGCCTAAGAGGGCCAAAACTCTCCAGGAAAACACTGCCATCCCACCACAAAACACACAGCAAATAAATGAAATGTGTGGTTCTGAAGGCAAGAATCAGGTGTACTGATACAAGTCTATCATTTCAGGGGGCTTAAGAGATGGCTCAGCAGTTAAAGTATTTGCCATACAAACATGAGAACCTGAGTCAGGATTTCCAGAAACCCACTTAAACATTGAGTGAGAGTGGAGGCCCACCTGTTAGTCCAGTTTCAGAAGACAGAGACTGGGTACCCAGAGCAAGCCAGCTAGCAAGACTAGCCATATCAGAGAGCTCTGGGTTTGATTGAGAGTCCCTGTCTCAGTGAATAAGGTGGAACTGATAGTGGATCATTTCTGACATCAACCGCAGGCAGCCACATGCACACACACATGCATGTGCACACGCACACATACCACTTTTCAGGAACTCTCATGTGGTACCTACAGTTTTTTAAAATGAAGTTCAAGCCTCAGCCCTCACCAAAACATGATAACAAAGTGCCACAGCCACTACATCCATCTTAGATTACTTTGGTTTTAAAGGGCGCGCGAACCAGAGCAAGGTCAAAGTCAGAAGTGAGGCAGAGAGACAGAGCCCTTCCCTTTACATGCTACTATTGCCTTAAAGATAGGCAAAGCATCACCCCATCCCCTCACCCGCACCCCAGACACCCGCTCACAGCCACCCCAGACACCCGCTCACCACTGTGCCAAATACCACTGCGGCATGGCCATCAGCTTCCACATGCTCCTCGCTGAGGGCTTCCACCACCTCGGAATCAGACTTGAGGAAGAACTGAGCAAGCTTCTGGCCAATCAAGTCATGACTGCTATACCCTAGGAGGCTGCAGGCTTTGTCATTGGCAACCAGAATCTGCAGGGACACACAGCACCATCAGTTCCTGTGGCCCCAGAAACTACGTAGGAGAAAACAACGCAGGAGGCAACGAGGAGGCCCAAGGCCTGCCCTTTCCCAGCATCTTCCCATCAGGGGCTCAACGACACTCACTCTGCACCTCAGGCAGTTTTACCTCAGATACATCCAAGCAGCACCAACCATGCCTAGGACCCTCCACCAGCCAAAATAAGCACATGCCAATCAAGACTAGGAAACCAGGAAGAGGGCTGGAGAGATGGCTGAGCAATACAGGTGCTCAGGACCAAGCCTAACAACTTAAGTTCGATCCCTGGGACCCACAAGGTAGGAGAAAACTGACTCCCACAAGTTGTCTTCTAACCTCCCCATTCACACAGTCATACATATGCCAACACCACACACTCACACCCACAAACATAATACGACCAATTAACTTAAAAGGTTACTATGAAAATGTGGAAAATTGTGTCATACTCCACTCTTGTCTAACAGTCTCAGCTCCTAAAGAGATGAATGCACATGGTATAAACACTTCATTCAGCTACTGGACTTCATTTACACAACTAAGCAACATGCTAAATGTGTAACAGAAAATGCACCTCATCCCTTCTCTAGACCCTCTGTCCAAAAAGGCAAAATTCCTGTCTCTCCTGAATCATGTAGGTAAGAGCATCCATTTTTCTAATTACACTTAAAACACACATTTCTCTGTAGAAAGGACCAAGTCTGACAACTCCAAATCCACATCTATGCTAGGTCTCAAACTGCAGCAAATACCTCTGTGGTCTTGGCATCCACGGTGAAGACAGCCTTGTTGGGGTTGCACACAGGAGTGGACAGCAGGGGTGTGGAGCACCCTGAAGCCAGGCCACGCAGCAAGGAGCAGCAGGAAGTACTGCCCAGCAGCCCAGTTGCAGGGTCGGCATGCTCAGGTGCAACAGAGCAGTGCAGTTTGCTTGTGCAAATGTTCTGCGCAGCCAGTGATGAGAGACAGTAAGAGCTCCACCTGTCCTCTGTGAGGAAAGGAAGGACGGAGAGTTACATCAAACAGCTACCCAAACAACAGCTACCAACAAAACAGGCCTCTAAGACAGGCGGAGCCTGTGGCCCCACAGGACTCAAGCACTTGTCTAAGCCACAGTACCAATGAGTGACGAATGAGTCTCTCCAAAATAACCCCTGTGGCTCAGCGGGTCAGTATTCTCGGAGAGCACAGACAACTCAAGAACAGCTCTGTCTAGGTCACTCTAAAGCCCTTCACACCCAGAAAGCTCTTGCTTACAATGTCTCCTCTCGAATACCAGTCACCTCTAGCCACTGCCTGCTCCCTTGTTCCTGGGAACTGTCAGACAAGTCAAAGGCTACCTGTTTCCCACCCTTCTACCTGCTTCCTCCCATGGGCTGTGACCCCACCACTCTAAAGCAGCTGCTCTGAGCCACCTCTCCAATGGTTCCAAAATGCTCAGCCCATCAGTGAGCCCCCAGTCCTCACCCCACTTCACCTACCAGAAGCACTGAGCTCTTCAACCAGACCCCGCCCCCCATCTAAGTACCTGAGTAGCTTCCTCTTTCCCGCACAGCACCTCTCCCATTCCCAGTACCTTTACTATCCTGGAAAGACCAATGTGGTTTTTGTTCCTATAACTGCCTCTAGCTCCAATCATCTCCAAGACCCAACTCCCCATGATCCCACACTTCCTAAGTTTAAAACCTAACACATAACCTGCGTCTTTTGCCCACCCCATCCTTTTTCCTTTCCTCTAGAATCCAAACTTTCTCAGGACATGTCCTCAGCGGAACCTTCCCTGAGGCCACCCACTTGCCCCAGCAGTGACTAAGCCAGTGCCCTACTCACAGTCTACCTCTTGCCCCTGCTCTCTCCAGCTGTCTGAGGTACCCTGAAACCCATCACCATGTCAACACTGAAGCAAAGAACCCAGCCAGTGCCAAGCACAGCAGCCTCCTGGAAAGCTGTGGCCTCTGCCTTGCTTCTGCAACACCAATGGCCCTCTCCCAGAAACCACTGCTCCCACTGTCCCAAGACCACATGCCCCAGCAAGCTGCTCTGTGAGCTCAAGGCAGGATCCTACCCCTCACTGTGCTCTGTTCGGGCCCCTGGACATCTGTCATCCTAAAGGACTTCCCTGCTTTATAAATCCCCTCAGTTTCAAGTACACAACTCGCTGTCCCTCGATCCTCCCCCACCCCCATCTCACCACTCTGTCACACAACACTAGACAGGTTAGCTCTTTCCTCCTGGCTACGGCCCAGGCCCAGGGATAGCCCAGTACCTTAGGAGACATCTCTTCCCGGCAAGAAAGCATTAACCATCTTTTGGTCCCTGACAAAATAGCTTCCAGGGGAGGAAATTGCAACTCCATGTTTTCAATTTACAAGGCTGATGCCCACAACATCACAGGTGATTACCAGAGAGTGCCATCCGGCTCTGGCAGAGTCTAGAAAGCCCATTCTTCCTGCTCAGGTGTCTATGAGCTATAGAGAGTGGCTTGCTGAGCTCAGAGGGGGTCTGGGCAGCTGGACCTTCCTGGGCAGGATTCCCAGACAAGCATCTCCAGTCCTCAGCAAAGACGGATGGACCTCTGTCCTCCATGGAGAGCAGGCCAACTGGTCACCAAGCTCCCACCTCCAACAGCCCTGACCTGGAAAACAAAGGGTGCATGATTAAGGTCTGCAGTACAGAATACAGAAGCAGTCAAACCAGCCTAAGTCCCGGCATCCCAGGTCAGGACCTACAGAGTAAGAATAATCAGCCCAAAACTGAGCTATGAGAAGCTTTTCCAGAGAAACATACAAGGCATGGGAAAACAAGACGGGAAAGCAAACAGGGAGAGCAGTGGGAGGAGGCCCCAAGACAAAGCGGGAAATGCAGGTTCACACATGAGGAAAGGTTCCCAGTTCTAGGTCTTTCTGGATGCCAAAGAACCAGCCACACACAAAGCACCTTGAAGGCAACAAAGCAAGGCCACATCCAGGGACAGGGCCAGTCAGATGAGTTGTTTTTAATTCTTTATTCTGCGATAAGATAACAGGAAAAAGTACAGAAAAATTCCATTGCCCTCCCTGAGTTTTGGAAAGACAGCACACTTCAGAGCTACAACAGTGTCACACTAGGAAACTAACCTCACGCTCACAGGCGTTAACAGCCCCAGCGCATGTTGAGCTCCAGCAGTCTTGTCCCATGTGCTCACTCATGACTTCCCATGGTAGACACACTGAGAGTCCCATGCACCTTACTGGCGAGCATGCCAACCATAAGGACACACAAACTTACAGTTTCCCATATTTAAGGCCACTCCACAGTCAGCCACTAAGAAGAAAGTATTCCTTGCCAGGAGTGGGCAAGCCCCCCTAGTGATGCACCTCTGAAATCCCAGCACTTGAGAGATAGAGACAAGAGGATCAGGAGAGCACAGCATTCTTTAACAACACAGGAAGGGAGAAGAGCACCTGTTGTAATGAACAGATTGGGGACTTCATTATAACTCGGTCACAAGCTGATCACAGTGGAATGTCTATATACTCATGAGTCTATGGCCTTAGCCAACAACCCCTGAGCACAGCAGGGCAGGGCCCCCTACACACAAAGAACAAAGTGCTGACATTACTACATTCCATGAAGCTACACAAAGTAAATAAATGGACAACAGGACATGGTCAATCTCAGAAGCAGACCAAGAAATATAAGCCTGACATACATGGGAAATCCATGAGGTCTCCCATAACACAACTGCACCAAACATTGCCTTCAAGTTATTAGTTACCAAGTAAAATGAGGATAACAGCAACTCACCCATAGCAGTCCTGCAGGATTTCAAGAGCAAATTAGAACTGAGACCAAACATTTAATTACTGGGATTTGCTAGTTTTAAATAGTTATATAATTTAAAGTGAGATTGCATCTTATATCTTCCTCTACATAAAATTTAGTTCTGGGTAAATTTAAGAAGATAAAAATTCAAGAAAATGTCAGAGCCAGCAAGATGGTTCAGCAGGTAATCATACTTGCTATGGAAACCTGATAATCTGAGGGTAATCCCTGGAATCCAAACAAAAATGGAACGAGAGACAACTCCACAAAGTTGTTCTCTGACCTCCCCTTGTGGACCTACATACATACCTGTGTGTGTACACACACACACACACACACACACACTACACACACACTCACACACTCTCACACTCACTCACACACACACTCACTCACACACACCATATACACATACAATAATAACCAAATTAAAATATAAATAAAGGAAACTTTGATCCTCCAAAAAAAGAAAGAAAAAGTCAAGGTTAGGAACACTGTCTGAGCAACCCATGTATTTTGTAACAACCAGCACTCACCAAGAATGCCATTCCGTACTTCTCTGAGACATTCAAAGGAAGGAGAACTTCCAGAAGGTAAAAATGACAAGTCCTGAATTAGAAAAGAGCTAGCTTACAACCCCTAAAACAGGACAGGGACTACAGCAGAGAGCCAATGTGACCTCAACTCCACAAACATTATTATGTCCTCATAACCTTCTCAGAAGCAAAGAATGCCAAACACAGGCCCAAAGGTTTTCAGTATCAAATACGTATCCAGTACAGCAGACTTATCTGAGCTTGATAGGAGGTGTGGAGATTGAGGAAAGAAATAGACAAGAAACAGAAGACAGAGTCAGGAAGGCATCCAGCAAATACTGTGATCAGCCCCAAGTTTATTACTCAAAGTTCTTACATACCCCAATCACAAGGGGAAGGAAAAAGACTTCCTTAGCATGATACAAGGAACAAACAAATGTAATTACCTCCTTAATACCCAAGACACCAAGTAACCATACCCTAAACTAAATATCCTGTTGTTTAGGTGAGACATATAATAGCCACACCTTAGGCCAAACATCCTGTGGTATAACCTGAAGGATCAGTAATAAGTCCGAACTCTCTGACCTAAGTCAAGATGCAAGGAAGCCATTTCTATGGGCCTCTGCAAATACATGGTGCTATCTTCAAACCAACTGAGAAGAAAAACTTCCTGAGAGGCTACATTGCAGGGACCAATTTAGGGAAATCTCTGCACATACGCAGAAAGATAGACAAGGACTGTTCAGGCCAGCATGGTTTGACAAAGGTAACAGCTGGTAAACCATTCAGGAAGAAAGACAGGTACCTAGGCAAGAAGGAGAGAAGGGTAGGCGGGAAAGAGAGAAAGAACAGGAGAAAAGAAAACAATTTAAATACTCATGAAGAAGAAAGCTCTGGCATAATCAGCAGTGACAAAAGAATTGTGTATAAGAACCAATCTTAGACCAGAAACGCACCTGCCTTTAATCCCAGCACTCAAGAGGCAGAGGCAGATGGATCTTTGTGAGTTCCAGGCCAGCCTGGTCTACAGAGCGAGTTCCAGGACAGGCTCCAAAGCAATACAGAGAAATCCTGTCTCCAAAAAACCAAAAACAAACACAAACAACAAAAAAGAATGCATCTTAGCAATATAAGGCATGAGAACTTCCTATTACAAAATGTTACATATATCAAAACTATTTTATATAAAAAATCCTAAATATACTGCTTAAAAATATATACATATAGAATAATTTTAACAAGACTGAATCTGGCAGAGAACTAAAATTAGGAGGCAAAATAGTGCAGCCTCCTACTTCCTAAATTGGGTGATGGGTTTAAATGTGTTTGTTTTAATTTCTTTTAATACTTGTATGTGTGTGTGTGTGTGTGTGTGAGAGAGAGAGAGAGAGAGAGAGAGAGAGAGAGAGAGAGAGAGAGAGCCCATGTGTAAAGAGACAGAGAGAGCCCATATGTAAAGGCCAGAGAGAGAGAGAGAGAGCCCATGTGTAAAGGCCAGAGAGAGAGAGAGAGAGAGAGAGAGAGAGAGAAGAGCGAGCCCACATGTAAAGGCCAGAAAACAACTTTCAGGAGTTAGTTCTCACTGACCCATGTGGGTCCCAGGCAGGTATCAAACTCAAACTGCCAGCCTTTGGCAGCAAGCGCCTTTACCCCCTGAGCCATATTGCTGAGCCAAGCTGTAGGGCTTTGTTTCTTTTTGTTTTTTGAGGCAAGGTCTCCAGAAGCATTGGAAGGCACCATCAGCCTGACAACTTATTTTTGTATGGAAGTGAGTAAGTATTAAACCCAGAGCTATCCACGTGTTAGGCAAACCCACTGAATGATAATGTATAATGGCTATTTACCTTCATTATTTTACACGTTACATACACTGACACATACACTCAGTGCACAATTCTAAAAAGCAACAGCCAGGCAGTGGTGACACTGCCTCTAGTCCTAGCACTCAGGAGGCAGAGAAGGCGGGTCTGTGAGTTCCAGGCCAGCCTAGTCTACAAAGTGAGTTCCAAGACAGCAAGGGATACACAGTGAAACCCTGTCTCGAAAAACCAACAACAAAAAAACTAGCTACATAGATCGACTGCTCAAGGCTATATGACACCACCTTGTCTCAAAAACAAAGAAATGTATGAGATAGAAATTTTTAGAATGTATGACTTTCCTTCAAGCAGCAGAGTTTTAATGTGAAATAGTTACATCTTCTCTAGGTATCTGAATGCACTAATTATTGCTACAGCAAACAACAATACAACCACACTGTGGTCTTCTGCTTTTAGAAGCAGCCTATAAATAAAACTCAGGAAATTTAATTATGGCTCCCTAATACACTTTTTTTCGAAGCTGTGTCAACATCAGAATACTTTGTTATGACATCTTAATTTATAGAAAAAAAAAAAATACCATTCCTCAAGCTAAACTGTCAATGCTACAAATTTTAGTTTTAGAAGTAATACAGGAACTGGGGAGATGGTCCTTGTGTTAAAAGTTCTTGCTATGCAAACATGAGGACTTAAGTCTTAATCTTTAATCACATAAAGAAGGCAGGCATGGATGCACGTACCTGCAATCCCAGTACTAGGGGGTGAAGATAAGTGAATCCCCAGAGCTCACTGGCCCGCTAGCCTAACCTAGAAAGAAACTCGCAGTTCAGTCGGGGGCATTCCAGAGCTGGCGGCTTCTGTGCGCGGGTCAAACGGCCGGAACCCGCCACCACCCCGGGCCGGGCCGGGCGCAGGGAGTGCGGCGCGCGAGGTAAGGGTCAGAGCCGCCCCGCAGCAGCGAGACCGCGCCGCGCCGCCGCCGGCAACAGCTCCCTCGAACCCTGGCGCCTCACCCGAGCCAGGCGCTCGTCCCCCGACGGATTCACAACGAAAGATCCCGCGCGCTTCTAGCCCACCGACCAATCGCAGGACGACTTGCTCAGAGTGACAGGCGACAAGAACCAACCAGACGCCCTATGGGCGGGCCCCGGTGAATGCGAGCCGCAGAGCGCGCGCAACGGTTGCTAGGGACTCGCGGGACGCTCCCCCTACCGCGCCTCCAAGGAGCCAAAAGAGACCGGATTCTCTGCCCCCACGCCCACGCCCACGCCCGGGGCTGCCGTTTACACCCACAGCGGACCGGGCACGGTGAGCGAGGTGCAGCCCGCCTTTCGACGGCCACCTCCTTTGGGGGAGGGTGAGCGGGAGCGGACGACGCGGCGGCTCTTGGCGGGCTGCAGCCGGCGAACGTGCGCCCCCGAGCCGGACCGCGGCCCCTCCCTCCTGCTCCGAGCATCCGCGAAAAGCGGCCCGTGGCGCCAGTAAGTCAGCGCGCAGGCGCGGAACTAAGCGGTCTCCCTAGCCCACCGGCCCGTCGTGCTGACACGAGTCAGCGCGGCTCCCGAGGTCGGGGATGCAAGTCCAACCTGTCTCACCTGTGGCCTGTAGAGCTCTCCTGGCCACAGTACCTCCGCACCTCCGGCGTCCGCACGGTAACATGGGCGAACCCGCAAACCTGAAGTGTCTTCCATGCTGCCTGATGCCTAGCCGGGAAGTCAGCTTTCGCCGCGCTCGACCAGACTCCGCTCACTCCTCAAACACCTAGCTCAGGTGGGGCTGGGACCTGCAGGAACTACAACTCCCATGAAGCACTGCGTCCACGCAAGCGTGTCAGCTCGCGCTTCTATGTTCGTTTTCATTGGCTGGCTGACAGGACCGGGAGTCCTGATTGGCCCCTGGACCGAGGCGACAGATTCCGGAAAGGGGAAGAGCAGCCAATATGGCGGCGGAGCGCGGCGCGGGGCAGCAACAGTCGCAGGAGATGATGGAGGGTGAGCGGCCCCTGCGGGCGACCGGGGAGCGGCGAGCTGGGGGCTGGGCTGGCACGACCTCTTGCGGGATCGGAGCTCGGCCTCCAGCCTCCGGCCACAGCCACGGATTTCTGACAGTTGCCAACTGGGCTGAACGGGGCGGGGGAGGCTCGGAGCCTGGGAGCCCCGGCCCGAGAGCGGCTGCGGCCAGAAAGGACCAGAGCCCCGGGAATAACGTGGCGCGAGCTCGTCCAGGAAAGGGAGACGGATGAGGAAGCCGCGGCTATGGGAACCTAATCTTAAAGCTTCGCGATTGACAGGCGAGGGGGCAGGGGGCTGTCCTCTGTCAGCTCATTGGGAAACTGAGGTTTCAGGCGTGTGGACCTGACAAGTCCATAGTTTGTTCACGCGGCATGGATGGGAAGAGTCTGCTCTGGAAGTGAATAGGTTGTGGCAGAGCGATGTGTAACAAGGAGGTCCGGAGATTGAGTTTACAAGGTGTTGTCTTGTTTTCTAGACATTCATAGTCCTGAAAGGACTAAATTCAACTTTCTTCCTTTTTTTCACTGTTGAATTGGGTCATTATAGACATATATAGCACGTGTGCATGTTTTTGTACACAGTTGTGTAGATGCATAATGGGTGTGTGTGTGTGTGTTATAGGTGTATGTGCATATGTGTGCATATTGTGTGTGTGTGTGTGTGTGTGTGTGTGTGTGTGTGCATATGTGTGCATATATATATAGACACACTCCTATACCCATTGTAGCATCAGGCAAATCTGAACTTTTAAATGCCTTTTAAAGACTCCTCTTTTTTGGCGAGTGTTACTTCTGGAAGGGCAGTCACTTTTCTGAGAAGAGTGCTGGGGAAGAGGATGCAGAGCAAGGGACATGGGTGTGGAAGAAAAGTCCAGTGTGTTTGAGAATGGTGATGCTGCCCCTGAGTTGGGCCTTGGAGGATCACTAGATGTCATCCAGACTAGAGACAGGTGGGGAAGACCAATACCATTCCAGAGGAAGGAAACCCAGTCAGAAGCAAAGGAGAATGGAAAAGGGTTTGACCTAAATTAACAGTCATATGAGGTGGGGTTGGGAAGAGTTGGCAAGCCTTCCTAGGAAAGGTTTTGGAGAGTCTTAAAGGGAGTCGTGCCAGGTTGGTTGTTGATTTTACCTTTGAATCTTTTCTAAGTAAGGGAATGCTTCTTCCTATCCTTCCCTCCTCCAGTACCTTCCTCCCCCTCCTTCCTCTGTTTCTCAGTAAAGGGCAAATACAAAAGCCAGGCATTTCTCTCTTCTACTCCCACTCATGTCATTGCCAGCTGACACTTACATTTCAATGCCTGGTGTCTTTGGGGGATGGGTTGGTTTGGTTTGGCTTTGGGTGTTTGTTTGTTTGTTTGTTTGTTTGTTTGTTTGTTTGTTTAAAATAGGGTCTCACTATGTAGCTTTGGCTGCCTGGAGCTTGCTGTAGACCAGGTTGACCTAGAACTCTTAGATATCCACCCACATCAGTCTGCTAGATTGCTGGAATTAAAGGACTGTGCCACCATGCTCAGTGAGCTCTGTGTTTTGTCACCTTTTCTATTATAGCCAATACCTTAACTCAAACCTTCCTCCTCTTGATAGATTTTATTGCCTTCTTGCTAGCCTGTTGTACCAAAAGCCACACAGTCATCTTCTTGCACACTATCCCAGGCTCTAGAACCTTTCTGCTGCCCCGAGGATAGAGCACAGGTTGCACCAACTGGCCCTTCTGTCCTCCGGCTCGTCCTGGGGGCCATGCACACCAAAACACAGAACCTAGTTTCCCTAATCCTGGATCACAGCTGGTCCTGTGCCTCTTGGGGATGCATACATTCTACATATTCTACATGAGCTACTTTCGAGCCTTTCTCATTTGGTCCTGATGGCAGGGAGGTACTCCAGTAACTCTTCTAACAGATATGACTATTAAGGTTTAGGAAGATGATTTGCCAAAGCCACATTTCATTGTTACTTTCTTCATAATTCAAAACCTGTTTATTTCCTCCAAAAAGCTTTGCATTGGTGACACTCTGCCCTGTGATCTTTTCACACCAGCAGTTTTCCTGGGGCGTCTGGCACTTTTGACACATTCTCATTTTCATTAGAGCTCCTCCCTGCCCAGTCTGATTTTGGCTAGACTTGATTTCTCTCAGAATGTGGGCCTGTAATTTGAACCAGTTTTGCTTTGGCCAAATGGATAGTGGAACATCAATGAAGATGTGTGGCATAAGGTTCACTGCGGTCCCCTCTTGTGGTGGACATGAAGTCAGATGTGAAAGCCACCGGGAAGGTGCTTCACTTTGTGATTCTGTTAGTGGTCCTGATCACTGATGGTCCACGGGCTTTCAGAACACTTGGCAATTCTTTACAAGCTCTTGGAGGAGGAGGACAGCATGTTAATTGTGCCCGTGCAGCCTCCCAGTTCCTGTCTCTCTATCTTAAATAGTGCCAGGACATAGAAGACATTCAAATTCAACTATTTGAGAAAGAAGGCTTGCTGACTTACAACTTGTATTAATCTGTTCTGTGTCCCTAAAATTGTCCAATGAAGCGGATATGAGTTCTCACGGATGTGTATGGGTTCAGTTGACAGGCGGGTTGAATCTGAAGAGTCAGGCGATGAGGAAGGGAAGAAGCATGGTGGTGGCATCGTGGCAGACCTCAGCGAGCAGAGCCTGAAGGATGGAGTGGAACGGGGGGCAGAGGACCCACAAGGTACTGGGCATAGATAACCTAGAACTCACCGTACGGGGGAACGTGTGCTGTTGAAGACTGCTGCTTCTTTGACATGAATTCTCCTTGTGCAAGTAGTTGTGTTCTTCAAAGATCCCAGTAGATTGGGCAGCTGGGCATGCTGGCAGAGGGCAACCTGCTCTCTGGGTGCTGCCTGATCAACTAGCTGGTTTACATTTATGGGTACAGTAGATCCATTTCTGCTGCAGGGACGGTACTCCAACTGATGATGTTGGCACTAGTGTGTCAGCTAGAGCAGAAACAGAAAATGATTTTTTTTTTTTTAATCCTTTACTCAGAATACAAAATTTGAAGAGTGTGGTGGTTAACTGCTGTGCTTCTGTATCCTACCACAGTGATGAGAAGCCATTTCTGATCCAACCTCAACATTTATTTTTTGAGGCAGGATCTCACTATGTAACCCTGGCTGGCCTCAAACTAGAAATCTGTCTGCCTCTTGAATGCTAAGATTAAGGGTGTGTGCTGCTGTCCTACAACCACCTGGACATTTATATAGGCCTGGGACTCACTGTCACAAGCACAGATGTTAGGAAAATTACTCCACTGGGAAATGAACAGCTTCCTGTGGTGGTTTTATACCCTCCTCAGTAACGGCCTATGCTTATGTACTTGCTCAATAAATCAGTTTACATGGAAAAGAATAACAGAAGGGGAAGTTTCTACATAGCATGTATCTTACAATATGATTGTTAGTTAAACAGTATGAGTATTTAGTTGTACCTGCTTAAAAAGAAAACACATTAGCATTGCTGAGGATTTCTTCCAACAGCAGCTTGAAAGGAAGCTGCCTCTTATACTTTCCAGATTTGTATGGATTTTTCAGGTATTCATAATTATGCATTACCTTTATAAAAATAAATTTGTAAAAACATAGCTACTTTTTAAAAATAGCATTGGCACTGTGTGCCAGCAAAGATGATTGGTAACTATGGTAACCAAATTTTAAGGCAAAAGGAGATTACCACAAAAGTACCCACCACAGTTAGTTTGGAACTTCAGAGCTGATATTCTGGAGGTGATGTGGGTGGATAAAGTAAATGGGCGCTGTCATCATCATTTGACTGACTTAGTCACAGAAGGGCTGAGATCTGCGCCACTGAAATATTAGGCTACCTGGAAGGCTTGGAAGTTAGAGTGCCATGGTCCTGAGCTTCATTTCCTGGCTAGCTATGTTACTGTGATGGGTAACTCGCTGTAAGAGAACTCTAGTGTGTGACAGGCGAGGAGAGTTAAAGTCCCATGCTAGCCAGAGATCCCTACTGCAAGGCAGGTGAGTTGGGCTAGAGCCCAGCTTGCTTGAAGTCCATGCTCTTGCTAGAATTTACAGTAATTCTCTGGGAATGCGTATTTCTCCTCCTTAAAGAAACTGGGACTGCTCACTCACACTTAACATTTACCTAAGTTGCAACAAGACGTATTCAAACATGTCAGTCATTACCTTTCTATTTCCCCGAAATTGTGTGTGTGTGCGTATGTGTATATGTTCACATTTGAAAAATGTATGTGTGTACAGGTATGTATGTATGCATATAGATGCCAGAAGACAGGCTCAGGTATGCTTGCACAAACCCTTCACTGACTGACCTGTCTCCCAGAACCATCCCCCCCACCCCCTTTTTTTCCTTCAGTACTGGAGATTGAACCCAGGGCCTCCTCATAACTGCCCTGTAAGGCTGCAGCTGAGCTGTGTCCCTAGACCCCTAGTTAAGGAATTACAACTATAATACATTCAGAAATTTGTTCCAGTTGATAGCTTTATTCCAGATTAAGCTGGTGTTTCAACAGGAACAACCCATGCTGGATGTTGTAATAGACAGAAAACTTTGGACTGTGTGTCACAGATCTTAAGAAGCTGAGGATAGGCGCAGTTCCACCTGCTGGCCCGTGCTACTGCCAGTTGTGTTTGCTTTTAGTCTCACAGTGCCTGGCTTAGACACCAGCAGCTGGCCTGCATGCTTGACTTATAGTGCCTTCCTGTCACAACTTCCTGAGCTCATGGACAGTGAATTACTGCTCCTTTGGAGGATAAGGGGACTCTTGTAATGTCTTCTTGTTTGTTCATTTCCTTTTACTTAACACCAGATTGGTTTGTAGCCTATAAATTATGGGTAAACAACATATTTTAGCTGGGTACTGTTGATTGTTGTAGAAAAGACCTCACGGAAAGTCAGTGACGCAGGGCCAGTCAGCCATGTATGTCCAGTTCTTCTTTGTTAAGCTGGTCCCCTGCCACACACACATGCTTCTCTCTAAGGCCTCCAGTGAAGAAACAGACTGACCAGCACGTAGTCTGCTAATATTTGGAGGAGCCAGACGTGGGCTGGGGTCAAGACTGTGTAAACCAGCTCCACCGTAGATGCAAATGCATGTTTGCCCTAAGGAAAAGAAAGAGGCTCAGAAAAGTTGTAGTGAGTGATAAGAAGTTAAAAGAAATAGAGGAGAGAGGGAGAATTCTGGGACAGAACAAAGAGTTTAGACTCAAAGAAGTACTCAAAAAAAAAAAAAACAACAACAACAACAATCTGTTTCCTTCCTATAGAAAGTATCAAGATAAAAAGTGTCTTAAGGGAAGCCATGAACTTAGATGTTATCCCAGCATCTGGGGATCAGAAGCAGTAGGATTAGAAATTCAAGGCGGGGCTGGAGAGATGGCTTAGTGGTTAAGAGCACTGGCTGCTCTTCCAGAGGACATAGGTTCAGTTCCCAGCACTTGTAACTCTAGTTGCAGGGGACCCTCTACTGGCCTTTCAAGGGGTGGGCAGGCATACATGTAGACAAAGCACCATGCACATAAATAAACATTTTGAAAAGTTCAAGGCCAGCCTGAGCTATGGAATGAAACCCTGTCTAAAGAAAGGCAGTGGGGCAGGAATTCAGTCAAAATAGATAGCTTTACTTGGATACCAGTTGGTACAAACTAAGGGGGAAGCATTGTAAGACCGCTGGGAAAGTGGGAGACACTTTGGTGGTAGAGGGAAATGCTGTTAATCTGGAGTGTTTGGGGGAGGTGTGCATATGTATTTGCACTTCTGTGTGTCTTTCAGCATCATATTTAATCAGGTTCTGATGAAATGAAAGCCGGGCTTTCATCTGAGGCTCTCCACTGCAGCAGGAAGCAGTTAATATCTGGCTCTCCAGGGTGGATGGATAGTCTCATGACATCCAAATGGGCTTCTCCGCTGGAAGTAGTTCATCAGGCTTCCAGTTGAGAAGTACGCTTAAATTATTCACAGAAGCTCTTTGATCCTGTCTGTTGAGCTCTACTTCATTTTGTTTCCCTCTCTGTCAGGGAAGCATCTGTAGATGCTGGGCTACTTTCCAAAGCAGTAAAAGGCACATCCCAGAACATGTAATGTGCCCAGCGTGAGCTGTGCTCATGTGCCCTGATTTATTGCCACAAACAGAAAGGAAAGAACACACGGGTGGATGGGCTTCTGGCAGCACAAGCTCCAGGGATTCCAAGGTGACAGCCATGGTGGGGACGTGCTCAGAAGCCGTACCTAGGCTTCACTGGGTTCACAAGCCTCAGGCAGCTGCCTTCCTCCTCCTTCACCAAGCCTCAAGCTGCCTCTGGCTTCTTGGGAGGTTTGGGGCACAGGTAGACTTTGGAAGGCTTTGCTATCACCCTTCTCATCTTTAGTATCCTCTGCATCAAACGTCTCTAGCCCTGGGGCAGAGTGGCAACTCTACTAAAACCTGTGGCCACTGATTCTTATTAACAGAATTGTTCTTTTGTTTTGTTCCTTTTCTTTTTAGAGGCACATGAGCTGGCAGTGGATATGGAGACCATCAGCCTGGACCGAGATGCAGAGGTAATGCTGCCTGCTTGACTCATCCTCAGGGGACATGGTTACAGATGACCCTAACCATCAGCTTACCTTTTATAAAGGTGGCAGATCAGTGACTAGAGAGATCACCCAAGCCTCTTTTGATTGGTTTGGTTTCCTGTATTTTTACTATTTTTTAATACCAGCAGTTGAACTCTATTTCTGTTTAGCCAATAAGAACTGTGTGGCAAATAAAATGCTATTGATTCATATTACATGAGTCCAGTGGTCACACCCCCAATTTTGGAAAAAGCGTGGGTGTGTGTGGGTGTCCAGTTGCTAGGGAATTGAATTCAAACTGGCCACTGGGTCAGTTTTACATAAAATTAACCAACATAAATTATACCTAAACCAAAGAATATGGGCCTGCCAATCACAAGTGGGTCTGCTTAGCCTCGAAGCCTGTCCCTTCCCTCCCCAGCTGGCATTTTTGCCAGGTCTCTGGGCCAGAACGCTAATGGACTGAACAAGATTCCTCTGTGTTTCAGGATGTTGATCTGAACCACTATCGAATTGGAAAGATTGAAGGCTTTGAGGTGCTGAAGAAAGTGAAGGTGAGAGGGGTCTGTCCTTGTACGCAAGGTGACTCAGTAACATTAACTTGGAGAATATGCACAATCCTTGTTCCCATCCTGTGGGTGGCACTGGCCTATATCCTCAGTCTCTACTGTGAATGGGACAGGTGTCCTCCTGTAGCTGGGGAGCTCACGCCTGCCTGGCTCTGATGCTGCCCTGGTGAGCGCTGTCCTAACTCACTGCAGTTAAGTTTGCTTCTCCAAAAGGAGCCAGCAGAGGTTCCTCCAACCTAGAACTTGACTTACACTCTAACCCTAGTCAGTGCCTCCCTCCCCAAACAGGTGTGCTCAGTATGGGGTCTTCTGGCTTCCCTTTGGGCCTATGCTTGCTCTTAAGTAGAGGAGGATAATCCTAGCTTTCTACCACACTCACCTGCCCCTTGAAGATCAGCCTAAAATAGCCCCTGGAGGGTGGCCCTGTGTTCTCATTTGCCAATGCCATCCCTTCCTACCCTCCAGTCACTCTGCCTCCGTCAAAACTTAATTAAATGCATTGAGAACCTGGAGGAACTGCAGAGTCTTCGAGAACTGGATCTCTACGATAATCAGATCAAGAAGATTGAGAATCTGGAGGCACTGACAGAATTGGAGTGAGTAGGAAGACCCAGTGGCGATGGGACGGGTTGGGTGGCCAGGTTCCCTAGAACCTACCTCCCCACTGCCTGGCTGTAGCCCTGGAGAGCTGCCTGTGCTAAAGGAGCAAAAGCTTCATACATGCCGCCATTAGCATTGGAGGCTGGAACTAGACTTCTGGCTGGGTTCCATTCAGTAATGATGTCAGAACTAGGAAGATGGGAGCTTTAATCCATAATCCCCTTTTTTAAAAATAAAAGTGTCAGCCACATTTATGACTAAAGGGATCAGCCTTACCTGGCTATAGCCTTATCTGGTCTTTATTCCTTTGTTGGTGCTGGCTTTTGTTTTTGTTTTGTTTTATTTTTGTTTTGTTTTGTTTTTGTTTTGTTTTGTTTTAAGAACATGTCTGATGCAGCCAAGGCTGAGCTGAATTCTCTGTAGTCAAAGATGATCTTGAATCGTGAGCCTCATGCCTCCACCTCACCAGTACTGACCTTACAGACGTGTGATTCCATGCCCAGCTGTTTTGATTTTATTTGTTTCAGTTTTAGTCTAACATCGCTCAGGCTGAGCTTGGTATTAGGTTCTTCCATGGACACAGGCATAAATGAGACTTGGGGTAAGACTGTAAGGGCTCTTAAGTAGGCCCTTAGGAGGCAGTGTTCATAGCCTGCAGCTTGCCTGTACTGCTTTCCAAGTGCCAGACAACTTCATGTTCCCATGGGACAGCTCCAGTGTGAGCCAGTCAGTGGGCAGTGGGACCATAGTCAGATCCACCTCCCGGTGACGGCAGATGCCGGTACCCCTCTAAGTGGAATTCTGACTCCTATGCAGTCTGTGTTCCTTCAGGAAATATTTTGCTTCTTTTTAGGGTTCTAGATATTTCTTTTAATCTGCTGAGGAACATTGAAGGGATTGACAAACTGACAAGGCTGAAAAAACTCTTCTTGGTCAACAATAAGATTAATAAAATTGAGAACATAGGTACCTTACATCAACTGCAGATGTTGGAGCTGGGCTCGAACCGCATCCGGGTAAGTACCGCTGGATCTACAGTGGTCCTCATAGGCTATGTGCTCAGCCAAGGCTTTCTTAGGTTTATATTGTTGAGAGGACGCAGGAAAACAGTTAAGAAACACTGTTAACTAGAAACCAGTGTTTTGTTTTGTTTTGTTTTGTTTTGTTTTGTTTTGTTTTGTTATTCATCTATTTTTACATCCCAGGCACAGCCTCCCTCCTCCATCCTCCCCTCCCAGTCCCTCTCTCCCCACCCTCACCCCCCCAATCCCCATCCCCTCCTCTTCCATCTTTATCCAGGAAAGGGCATATCTCCTATGAGTATTAATAAAACTTGGCATAACAAGCTACAATAAAACGAAGTACCTCCCCGTGTGTTAAGGCTGGGCAAGACTACCTAGTATGAGGAATAGGGTCCCAAAAGCCAATAAAAGAGTGAGAGACAGCCCCTGTTCCTGCTGTTAGGAGTCCCATGAGAGGACCAAGCTACACAATTGTAACAAACGCACAAAGTGCCTAGGTCAGTCTCATGCACTCTCCCTGGTTGAAGTTTCATCCCCTAAACATGTCCTCTTGGGAGGATTTGCTTTGCTGTTCTAAGTCCATCTGACCTAGAAAACATGAGTCAGAATGAAAATGAGAGGCTTAAAAAAAAAAAGTGATACAGTGTTCCATAGAAACAAAACTAAGTCTTTTGAGATAGGGTCTCACTCCCTATGTAGTCCAGACTGGCCTGGAACTCACAGAGATCTCCCAGTGCTGGGATTGAAGGCATATACTACCACACCCAGAAAAACCAAGTTTTTATCAGTTGACTCATAACTCCCAGGAAATTGCATTGTGTTTGACAGATGGGAAACTCAGAGTGTCATATCGGTTCTAATATTGGAAAGGAATCTGCCAGGTAGAGGAGGGAGGCTTCGCCATGGACACAAACAAGGGCTTTGTCAATCATAAGACCATGAGAGCCTAATGTTGACATCCTGTGTCACTGTGCTCTGCTTGTCCTCACTCTTTGGTTGGTGGCTGATGTATTTATAGTCCTTTGTTTGCCACCCATGTCTGAAGCACCCCCACTTGGGGTTTGGAGCTCTGTACCACACTTTGTAGCCTGCCCGTATGGTTCTTCAAGTGCCTTAAGGGTACAAAGCTAGGGCTAAGTAGATCTGACTACAGCAAGGAAAAGCAAGACAGAGGAATGGAAACAGCCATGGGGCATCCCTCATGGGCTTCTGAGATCAGAGTTCCCAACATCTTCATTTCTGCAGAAGCCTGGGCTCATTGGAATGCATAGTCTCAAAAGCTGTGTATAATGAAGTGCCACATTAGGCAAAAAAAAAAAAAAAAAAATTGGTTAGCTCTTATGAGTTTTTAAATAATCCCAGCACTCTGAAAGTATGAGGATGGCTGGGTGGTTGGTGATATACACCTTGGGAGGCAGAAGCAGGTGAATCTCTGAGCTGGAGGCCAGCCTGGTCTACAAAGTGAATTCCAGGACTTCACAGAGAAACCAGAGAGCGAGGAGGGGGAGAGGAGGGGAGAGGAGAGCAGAGGAGAAAGAGAGAGAGAAAATTCCCAGACTCCAAACATCACAGAGCTGAAGTCTGAGACTGTGCCTTGTGGTCTAGATTCTTTACTTGATATTTCATCTGTTTGACAGGCAATTGAAAATATCGACATGTTAACCAACCTGGAGAGTTTGTTTCTGGGGAAAAACAAAATTACAAAACTTCAGAACCTGGATGCACTTAGCAACCTGACAGTCCTCAGTATGCAGGTACTGGGCCTCAGCAGCTCTCCGCTTCTCATCCACACAGGGCCAGACCCACCACACCAAACCTGTTATTTCCTTAGTATGTCCACAGTCAGCACTGTTTCACAATCAGTAGATGGTGGAATCCAGAATCCACAGACTATACATACGCATACATTCTAATTTATACAATTCAGGGTAAGTGGGAAACTTCATTTCTAAAGCCATTGTATTTCTCACCTTCTGTGTAGCTAACTGCTTTTTTTCTTTTAATATTTTCCTCTTGTGGTATGAATTTGTGTATATTCATGCACGTGTGTGAATACTTGAGGAGACCCCAAATTAGATTAAAGTTGGGAATCACCCTCAATCACTTTCCCACCTTATTCATAGAGTGTCTTAGTCAAACCCAGAGCTAACTAATATGGCTAGTTTTGCTGGCCAGCTTGCTCTGGGGATCACCCAACATTTATGTGGGCTCCAAGTCCAAACTAGAATCCTCAAGCTTGAGTGGAAGTTGAACCACTGGACCATTTCCTCAGCCCCAAAGCTGATATTTTTGATTCTCCTCTACAGAGCAACCGGCTAACAAAGATTGAGGGTCTGCAGAGCTTGGTGAACCTTCGTGAACTATACCTCAGCCACAATGGCATCGAGGTTATCGAGGGCCTGGAGAGTAACGTAAGAGCCCATTGGTCTGTCTGAGGGACATAAGGGAGGTGGAGAGGAGGGGGTGGATGCTGGCATGCAGGGCCTTCCAGGCCTGGCACGAGTGAACACACTGCCTACGGGATGCCAGCTAAGGGCCCTCTCCCCCAGTGAGTCAGGGCCAGAATGTCACATGGCTGCCTGTGGGTTTTCAACACAGATGTCACACACCCTCCTAGGGCAGCTCCCTGACATCACATCTGTGATGTACTCTAGGCCTTTGGGTGATTTGAAAAATCACACAGGTGGCTAACACAAGTATCATCAGCTCTGTTTTTCCCATTTCTCTCTCTGGCCACTGAACTCCATGCCCTGCCTCAGCGTACAAAGGCTACAGGGTGAGCCCAGCTCTCCTGCTTAAAAGGAAGAGTGTGGCTCTTGCTCCCCTGCCACCTCTCCTCAAGTCCAGGGCACTGAAGGTCTCCTCCCTCTCCTCCCACCCACCCCCACTTCCCA
This sequence comes from Cricetiscus sungorus, assembly GCA_030556225.1. Lineage (NCBI taxonomy): Eukaryota > Metazoa > Chordata > Mammalia > Rodentia > Cricetidae > Cricetiscus > Cricetiscus sungorus. The sequence continues at coordinate 15,398,233 of JANBXA010000328.1, read as the reverse complement.
TTCAAGAAAAGCCTCTCATACAGTTGCCTTTAGCCTTACCTGTGTTTCCTCTAAGTATTACCCAAAACAAATAAAATAATTTTTCTTGTTCAATTTTACTGGGGTTGTTTTGTTTTGGGGTAATGTTTTTTGTTTGTTTGGTTGGTTGGTTGGTTTTGTTAAATTGCCAGCAAATGTAGCAAGATTAGGTCAGGTTTTTAATTCTTGGAAACATTCTTTAAATCTTTCACGGGTTCCTTGCCTTTTGTGCCCCAGCCCCAGATGTGGTTACCATCATTGAGATTCTGGAGGAAAAACCAATGTTCTGAGTTTTAGTTCATCACTTGCATAAGAATTTTCAGGAAAGCTAAAATTTGCCTCTTGGAAGTTTGGTAACTTTCCTCTAACATTGCAGTCAAATTAAGGATTTAGCTAGCATGTGAAGCCAGGTGTGGTAGCACACACCTATAATCACAGCACTTGAGTGGTGAAAGCAAGACCAGCATTGACTAGATCATGAGTTCAAAGCTAGCCTAGGCAGTGTGAGTCCCTGTCAAACATGCACATACAATTAAAACCAGCATGTGACGTTCTGTAGTACAGAACCACGGTTAAAGGGAGAGCTGGAGGCAGCTGGAGCACAGGGACTGCAGAAAGCCTTGGGGCTGGGTGGGTGCACACACTGACAGCATCAGTTCCCCTGCTTCTCAGGGTAGCAGTCCCCACTGGGACAGCAGCACGTCTGTCTGCTTTGTAGTTCCCTCATGGTGCAGATAGGAAAGAAGTATGAGTGTGGAATCATTCCTGTGCCTCTAAAACCAAACAAAAGTATTGTGTTAGCACTCACTGTCATCATAATATTTACTGTGGTCAAATATGACAGTCTTTCAGATTTTATTTCAACTAATGATAAAATATTTACCTAATGTTCTCCCAAGTTTTATCTCTTAAATCAGGAAATTATTTTCATGATGAGGGGGGTGCCTCTTCCCAAATAGCACCTGCCCTGTCACAGCCCCACTGCCCAGATGCTCTCTCTTCAACACCCCATGGCACCTGTCTGATGGTCAGATTTGTCTCTTCTGTGCCCTGAGTTTTTCCCTTCATTAACCGAAAATTCTTGCTCTGGCTCTTGACCTGGGTGTTACTTTATTGTGGAAAGCCATGACCTGTAATGTCTATAAGCTGCCCACTCCAACCTACTATTGTTGTTTTGTTTTGTTTTTTAATTTTGTTTGCTTGCTTTGAATGAGCACTCAAATCCTCCTCACATACAAAAGGGACTTGGGTGTATAACTGGATCTCAGGTCAGAAAGGTTAGGGAGCAGTCTTGGTAGCCAGTGCCCATCACCAGCACTCTTCCCTGCTGAGCCTTGGTACCTGGACTTCCCAGGACTCAGATCTATAGTGGGTTTCAGACTACTGCTGCTTTGCTAGTTTACAGCCTTATACACAGTGTGGACACCATGGGGAAGGTTTCCATGCTGGGCTTGTTCTGTCCCAGCCTGCTGTGTCCCCAGGTCAGCACTATAGTCCCTTTCTATGTACAGTTGTCTTATGGCCTTTTGCAATTGTTACTTGGTACTCTCATAGCTATGCACATCTGGACTCAGTGCTTCTAACAGCTGTGCCAATGCTTGTGTGATGCGAAGGCAGGTAGGATGGTACTGTGGAACCTTCAAGGGACTGGGAAGCCACAGCTGTGATGTTTTTTAATCAAAAGCATCAAAAGATAATGACTATGAAATGGTTTTCTTTCTTAATTTCCATTAAAACTTGGAAAGATTTGGGATTAAGGCAGCAGGAATGCAGTAGAAAATGGGGATCCTGAGTCTAAAGTGCTGAGAGGTCCTTAGGGCAGAGGAGGGAAGGACTGTTATCACTTCTAGCTGGCTGCAAGATTCCCAGAGTTTAGGAAAATGTCCCAGTGGCTTGTTAAAATATACTGGTAAGCACTATAAGCTACGGTGGACTTAATTTTCACCATAAAATTGTTCTACTGAATTTTGAAACTATGAACTTCAAAACAGTTACCCAAGCTGAAATGATACGTTTCAGGAAGCATCTGACATGCACTTTTAGGGCACATCATAAAACAATGCTGTGAGCCAGGTGGTGGTGGTCCACACCTTTAATCAGAGGCAGGAGGATCTCTGTGAGTTCAAAAACAGTCTAGGCTGCAGAGCTAGTTGTTAAGACAACCAGGGCTACACAAAGAAACCCTGTCTTGGGGGCTTAACCTGCAGGATACTTGGTACCACAGACACTATCCTCAGCTGCTAAGGTTCTACTTGGCCTCGTTGCCATCATTCCTAAGTCCTAGCAGGCCCCAACATTAGTCCTTCAATACCTAGGCCTTCTTGCATTGCCCTGGATAGATTTGTCCAAGACAAGAAGGCCTCTGTTACTCCTCCCACCTTCACTGTGTGCCTGGAGTGTCTTATCCTCACCCAGCCTGAAGCTCCTCAGCCTCACTGAAGAGAGGAATCCCACTGTAGAGACATTTGGCATTGTATTTCCTCGTGGTAAGCACTAAAGACACTGCAATGATTGTCATTCCTTCTAAGCTCGGGGTCACTGCTCTTCCCAGTCCACAAGAACTAGGAGCAAGGATCTTACCGGGCCCCTCTAGTTATGGGTCCTTCAGACTGACACAAATTTCAGGAACAGTGAGAGAGAGCTTCATGAGGTTTTGAGCAAAAACATGGAATCGGGCCCAGCTGTCGAAGCCACAGGAAGTAGGTAGGTGGTGTCAGTCCTGGCTCTACCTAAGCTGACCAAAGGCAGAGTGTGGCTCACACGCAGCCTTCAGCTCAGCCTCACACTGATGCGTGTGGTTGCACGCTGCTATTGAACTTTAGTAATCCAGAAAAAACTATTTTCTTATTTTAGAACAAACTCACTATGTTGGACATTGCATCAAATAGGATAAAAAAGATTGAAAATATCAGCCATCTAACAGATCTACAAGAATTCTGGGTAAGTGTTAAACTTAGTGGGATTGGTATCTGTCTCTTTGGTTCAATGGGTCCTGTTGAGTAAAACATGTGAATGAATGCAAGTCTGCTAGCCCTCGAAGCCTTGATGCTCAGTGAGCTGTGTGCATGTGTTCTGGGGACCAAATTCAAGCTGTTCACATGTGTATTTATTTTGAGATAAGTTCTCTGTAGCCCTCACTCTTTTGGTACACTCTGTGGCATGAGCCACTGTGCCCAGCTGAACACTGTTGTGTGCTGCCTGTTGTCCAGCCATGAGAGCAGCTATCCCCATACCATGCCCTACTCTCTATCAGTTTATAAGAAAAGGCAAGTGTAGCAATACTTGTTCCAGTGCTGATTGAAGCTGAAGCTATACTTGCTTAATTTTATATTTATATCTCCCCACTATTAAATGTAAATGTCATGGAGACCAAAGAACAGTCTAAGTGCTGAGGCAGAGGCTTGGGAAGGACACATGCTTAGAGTTTAACCTGGTTCTGTAAATTCCTACCCAAGGTAGCTTTGCTCAAAACTTGATCCCAATGTAAAACCACATGCATCTGTTGGACAATGTAGATGTCAACCAGTTCAGTCTCATCTTGAGGGCGCATTTGAGAAGGGAGAGCATTGCTGCCAGGCTCAGACCCCAGCCCACGGTGAGGGTCGGGGTCCCTCATCTGGTATTGGCAGGGTTGGCCGGCCATTGGTGGCCTTTGCATCCAGGAGCTCACAATGGAGACATCCTCAGAAATGAACCACAAAGGTCATCTAAGGGGCATGCTTGGAGTAGAGCCACCTGTGGCCAGCTGCGTTACAGTTGGGGCCATCTCGGGCTTGGCAGCAATTGGCGAGAGCAGGTATGTAGGAAGAGTAGCCAAGTCAGCTTCACAGCTGCTGAGGGCCAGGAGCGGTGCAGCCAGCACGGCCTCAGCTCTTAATGAGCATAGTGTGTGTGAACAGGCAGAGCTTTCACAGTGCTGCTAAAAGGCAGCCAGGGAGTGCCGAGGGCTGGTGGAAGGATCTAAGAGGGGTTGGAAAAAAGAGGGCTAGAGAGCAGTGGTTCTCAACCTGTGGGTTGTGACCCCTTTGGCAAGCCTGTCTCCAAAAATGCTTACATTATGATTCATCACAACAAAATTACAGCTATGGAGTAGCAACAAAATAATGTAATGGCTGAGGGGGGGGGGTGTCACCACAACATGAGGAACTGTATTAAAGGGGTTTAGCTTTGGGATGGTTGAGAGCCAGGGCTATAGAGTATACTAATGACCACTGTCTCATATTTGGAAATCCTGGCACATAGGGACCAGTGCTGATCTCTCTTTTTCCTCGTGTCTTCCTTCAGATGAATGACAATCTCCTGGAGAGCTGGAGTGACCTTGACGAGCTGAAGGGCGCCAGGAACCTGGAGACTGTGTACCTGGAGCGCAACCCCCTGCAGAAGGACCCACAGTACCGGCGGAAGGTCATGCTGGCCCTACCATCTGTGCGGCAGATTGATGCCACATACGTCAGGTTCTAAGTCCTCGTGCTCCTCACCTGGTCCCTGTCCTCGAGAGAACTTCCCAGCCACGGTTTTTAATCTACCTATAGCTCCTGAAGTCGTCACTATACCAACAGTCACAACCCAATGGCAATAATACGGCATTGGTGGTTGGTAGCTGGCCTGTGATGCCGCACACCATCTGGAGATGCCAACTTTATTAAATCTTGCCACGAGGTCTTCCTGGTGAATTGGTGACGGTTATTGTAACCATGGAGAGAATTCAGGACACGTTACAGTCATTTGTTCTCCCTGTCTGTCTTGTCCTGGCCTGGTGGGCACTCTGGGCTCTCCCAGCAGTCCTCAAGTCAGTCTGCAGGGTTTAAGCAGGCATGACCCACAGCAGCACATGTGATAGGCTTTGAGACCAATTCTGGGAAGAAAAAAATTATATTTTAAAAACAATTTCGTAAAGAGGGTTTGATCTCAGATGCCGTAACCCTCCGAGCCTCCCCATCGTGAGTGATGGCTGAGCACGCTGGGCTGTAAGACCTGTTTCCACTAGCTGAGAGCTGAGACATGGAGAGCCTCACTCCATATACCCAGCTGTGTTGAGCCCAATGAGTCTCAAAACGGATGTAACTAAGCTCTGGCCACTAGTCACTAGTCACATGGTCTCCCATGATCCTCCGGCTTCACTTAGATGAAATTTCTCTGAGCAAACCTGGGGCATGGCTGTGACACTGCACGGCATCCTCATCCCTGGGAGCCTCAGACCTCCTCTTTCACGCAGTAAGGACTGAGCATGGTCACCAAAGGCCCCTCAGCTTCCAGGGCGCTCGTTCTACACCGTCTAAGATGGGGCCCCCGACTGCACGGGCAACAGTTACTGTTCATATCTAAGTCCGATAAATTTATTTTCTCTTTTCATTGTGCTCGCACTTCATCTGTTCAGGGGCCACATCTAAAGGCAGGCTTCCCATCTCCAGCACCACAGAAGGCTCTGGACAGCCTGCTCTAGACTTGGCTCGGTGTCAGGGGATAACCTGCCTTGAGCTGTGAAGCTTGTGCCCACGTGTCCACACTATCCAGTTGGCCACCTGCCCAGGAGTTTGTAATGTATGAATGCTTACATGGGATTTAACATCATTTCCTGATTCTGTTCTCACCAAATAAACTGTATGATCTGAATCTGTGTGGCATCTCCCTGTCAAGAAGCAAGCTCTTAGCAAGAAAGAGTGGGTGGAGTAGCATGCGGCCCAGAGAGCACTGTGCCATCGCCCTGGGAGTGTGTGAGACTGAAATGTAGGTGTCCCTGCAGCAGTCACTCACTGGAGCCCCACACATGCACCTGATTCCGTGGGTTGTAGAGAAAGGTAATGGGGGTGGGGGCAGCCGGCACCAAGGCTCACACCATCTCAAGGATGCAGCTGCAGGAGAATCTTAACGGGTACATGGAGTGGGCTGGGACATGTCTCCAAAGAAACTTTTCAAGAAACTTACTCCTTAAGCAAGCAGTGGTGGCACACGCTTAGTCCCAGCAGTCCAGAGGCAGAGGCAGGTAGGTTTCTATGAGTTCAAGGCTGGTCTACAGAGCCAGTTCCAGGACAGCTAGAGCTAACACAGAGAAACTGTGTCTCAAAAATCAAACAAAAAAAAAAAAAAAAAAAAAAAAACAGAACAACAACCAAAAACAGTATTCCTTAGATCAGTTCTAGGCCCCAGAAAGAATCTCCAGAGAGGAACTGGGTGGAAGTTCAATCTCTGTTGAGAATGCCCCTGCTGGAAATATGGGCAAATATAATGTGAAAAGGGAACTACTGCCTTTACATAGAAATATAAATGCAAAAGTCTTAAAAGATCAGCAAGCCAAAAAATACTGCTTCTCTATCAAGGTTTTATCTCAGGAAAGCAAGGGTGATTTCAGAGTAGACAGGACTAGGCCTGGGGTACAGGCCTGTAATCTCAGCTACTCAGGAAGCTGATGGGGGAGGATTAAAGTTTAAGGCATGCCTTGGCTACAGAATGAAATTGAGACCAGCCTAGGCAACCTAATGAAACCCTATCTCAAAATACAAAGTAATAAGGAACCTGTGTGTATAGCTAAGAATAGAATACCTGCCCAGCATATAGGACACCCTGTTGGAAAGGAAGCAGAAACAGTTTATAGAAATCGACGTTTAGTGCAGTTAAAACAAACCACCAATTATCTTAAATGTTATAAAGATTCAGCTGTATATATTCCTGGGTTGTTTTTTCAAGGAAAAGCATTATTATTATTTTATCTTATGTGAGTTCTGGAAATCGAACTCAGATTATCGGGCTTGTGCAGCAAGCATTTACCTGTTGAACCATTTCATTGGCTCTGTATTCCTAAATGTAACATATTTATTCCTTTATAAATAAAAAGATGCCTTAGAGATTGGAGAATCTGATAGGCTTGAGCTGTGGAGAAAAGCCAATGGGTGAGAAAGCTTGCTCTGCAAACCTGAGTTCAAATCCCCATCCTCATGAAAAAAAAAACTGAGCATGGCTTTTGACCAAGACTGCAATACTGTTATGTTAGACTTAGCTCTGTGATAGAATGTATACTTAAAATATACAAGACCCTGGTTCCGTTGCCAAGAGTTGGGGAGTTAGGGTGAGGATACCTTCCCCATTGGGTGACAAACTTATTTTTTTGTTGTCATGATAGACCATCTTGCAGAAACAGCATAAAGAAGAAAGGTGTGACTCATGGCTCAGTGGACACAATGTCAGTGGAAGAAGGTACCCATAGCAGCAGTGGGAACTGACGTCTACAGTCAGGAGGCAAAGACCCACACAACCAGGGTTACCACTCAGTGACCCCCTCCTAGCTGGGTTCTGTGTCCCAGGGTTCCACAACCTTCCCTAATAGCACCACCAACTGGGGACAAAATATTCAAATGTGTAAGCCTCTGGTGACGTTTCATCTTCCGCCAGTAGCCACATTCAAAACAGTAAAAGTGGAAAGTCACCTGTGTGTAAGACACTGTGATTTAGGATATAGAGTACTTACAGGACAGTATAAAAGTCAGGCCTCCCAGACAGCCTAACAGGTCAAGGCACTGGCCACCGATCCTGATGACTTGGGTTCTGCCTTTGACCCCACATGATAGGATGAGAGAACCAACTCCTGTGTTTGTCCTCTGACTTGTACACACAAGAGTATAATTTTTTTTTTTAATAAAAAGAAAGTCAGAAAACTGGGAATTTCCTTCAGATGCATAGCAAACATACCTCCTAATAATCAATGAAGGGCAGTTAAAGACATTCATAGCTAGGGGTTGCAGCTCAGTGGCAAAGTGCTTGCCTAGCATGCAGGAGGCCTTGGGTTTGATGACCATCACCACAAAATAATAAAAACAAACCCCACCATAGCAAAACCATTCTTGACTACAGCTCAGAATGCTTGTGAGCGGGGACTAAGACACAGGTGGAGTGTAAGGAATAAACTATTCTCTTGATGAAGTCATGGAGCTCACAGCATCCTGGGCCTGTAGGTCCTACGGCATCTAAGTTCTTACTTCACTCAGCTCCACTCTTACAGGCTTTTCCTTGCTGAAATAATGAGAGGTGTGTACATACAGACTTCAGACCCTGTCCAGTGCTGCCCACAGAAGTGAACCCAACTTGAACCCTCGGGCAACCAGGCCCTAATCTCTGAGACCTGATATAGCCGGAGAGGAGGGTGCAGTTTGGATTAAGTGTAAAACTCCAAGACGCCGTGGGGAAGTGTGAAGGGAAAATGGATGCAAGGATGACTGTGAAGATGAAGAGACTCCATCAGTCAGCATTCCCTCAGAACTGGAGAGTGCTGCTCCCAGACCCCAGCATAGAATGAGGCCTGGTAACACATTGACCTTAGTCTAGTGACAACTTAGACTAGATAGCTCCAAGACTGGGGTGTGTGATGTGTCCTTTGTGGGGTTTTTGGTTTGGTTTGGTTTGGTTTGGTTTGGTATTGGTTTTTCAAGGCAGGATTTCTCTGTGTAGCCCTGGCTGTCCTGAAATTCACTCTGTAGACCAGGCTGACTGCTCTCACAAAGGTCTGCCTGCCTCTGCCTCCTGAGTGCTGGGATTAAAGGCGTGCACCATCACCGCCTGACCCTTTGTGTGTTTTAATATGGCAGCTAGGCAGTAGCCTTAGGAAGCGCATTGTATAGAAGTGGACCCTTTTATTTCTTAACTGCTTCTAGGATCTGACTCTGTTGATGTCTAGTCAGAGCATGTCTGACTATTAAACAAGATTTACTTCTGTCTGTGGTTGGACTGAGTACTATGTCCCTTCAAGGTTGTTCTCCTGAGAATCCAGCACACCTGGAGGCCTCTGCCGGGGGGGAGGGGGGGGGGGGGGGGAGGGGGGGGCTGGGCCCACAGGTAAGTTCTCTCCTCACTTGGCCCTCCAGGAATGACCTCTTCTCTCCCAGTCCCTCCCCAACCAGAGGGTGGAAGGTCTTTGCCCTGTTCCTGTGAGAGAGTCCGTGTTCACCCCTGTCTGCACCCTCCTATTCAGAGTCCATAGGACCTGCTTTCCTCTGCTTTTCTGTCCTGGTCATCCCAGACCCGCCTGGCAGCTCTCTCTAGCCTTGTCCAATTCCACTCTACCAGCTGGGATCAGGAACATGGGATGGGACAAGGCAGTGTCTCAATACTCCCAACCCTGCTGCAACTTCATCTCTACCACCATGGGGCATGGGACTGAGAGGGACATCCAGGGACCCGGCTCCTGCCAGATGGGGAAAGAGGGTTGGGGCTGATCTATGGCCTCTACACTGTTACCCTCTCTCTGCCCCTGGGCACCAAGACTGGGAAGGGTGTTTTAGTAAGGGAAGAGGTAGGGGCACCCTAGGCAGGTGCCAGACCAAGTGTGGTAGGTATAACACACCCAGTCTGGTAACTGGCCCCCTGACCTTTGTGAGATGTGGCCTGAGAGACATCAAATCAGTCTGGGGACAGCAGGCTGGAGAGGTACAGGGACCCTCCAGGGTTAGGTGTGGGAGCCTGTGACCCAATTTGGTAGGACTCCAGCCCAGTCAGAAAGGAAGCATGCCAGTGTCCTTCGGCCAACCTACCCAGACATCACAATCACCTCTCCTACCCTCCATGGATACCTAGCTTTTTGGGGAAGGACTGGGTAGGGGCTCACTCTCTAGTTATGGAATGGATTTTTTTTTAATGTGTATGAATGTTTTTCCTCCGTCTAAGTGTACTGCATTGCTCCTGGAAGCCAGAGCATTGGATCCTCTAGAACTAAGTTGTGAGCTGTCCTGTGGGTGCTAAGAATTTGGCACTGGCCCTCTGCAAAAGCAGCACGTGCTTCTATAACCACCTGGCCATCTCTCCAGCCCCTGTTAGAGACTTAGAGATGTCACATGAGCCAAAAGAAAGTTAGAGCCAAGTCAAGCTGGTGTCAGTGATTAGGGGCTTAGCTCTCCCTAGCCCCTGGGATCTAAAAGGCATCATACTGACTAGTCCCTTCCCTTCCTCCTGCAAAACGTAACGCAGTTTGAGAAACAACTCATGGAGGACTGTGTAGCATACACACAGAAAACCAGCCCGTGGGAGCGGGTGGAATGGCTTAGTGGGTTCAATCCCTCGGCACGAACGTGGTGGCAGTGACTCATACATGTTGCCTTTCACATGCGTGGTGATATGCGTCATGGGTGTGCATGCACACACACACTTGTGTAAGTGAGTGTAAGTTTTAAATTAAAACTCTAAGCCCAAGGTTAAGAATCCTTTTGGGTGTTTTACATGCAGACGTCCCTACAGGCTTTTCTGCCCTCCTCCTGCTGCAGTGTGAAGTGACTCCAGTGGCACTCTCGGATTGCTGCCAAAAGCAAGAGACTGGAGCCAGTACCGTGGTGTAGCCTCTGCTCCATCACTCCTCAGGCTGAAGCAGGGTGATTGCCCACAGTCTGAGACCACCCGGGGCGACATGGCAACATAGTGTCTCAAAAGCAAATCAACAAAAGTTACTGGGCATAGTGCTGCAGGCCTTTAACCCCAGCATCCATGGGGCAGAGGCAGGTGGGTCTCTGAGTGTGACGCTGACCTGGGTTACAGAGTGAGTTCCAGGACAGCCAGGACTACACAGGGGAACTCTGTCTCAATTTAAAAAAAAAAAAAAAAAAAACAGCAGAAGTGCAGATGTTTGCAGTTGAAGAGTCCTTGGAGGTTTTTTCCCCTGTGATGGTTCTCTGCTGTTGACCAACCAGAGAAAGTAGGGTTGCAGCAGGCTGGGTGCGGTGGGGTCCAGGGACCACCGTGTTGTACTTTTCAGCTAAGCCCAGTGGATCAAGCTGCAGGTGCCTTCTGGGACTTGCTGAGAGCCAGTCGCATCCTCACCCCCACCGTTCTGGTCCTCCCTCCCTTTGTCCTGTCCATGTGCTCTCCTGCTTCCTATGATGGCAGTCATGTCCAGAGTCCATCTCTGCGCCTGGACAGTCTTGTCTCCCTGGGGTATCCAGGGCCTGCTGCCCACCGGAGTTTTACCATCTGTTCGAGGGTACATCACAGGACCCAGAATGGCGGGCTGAGGCAGCTTGGAGACACGCATCTGAGGTCTTTAGAGGGATCTCAGAAGGGAGCAGAGGACTGTTTGCATGGAGAAGCAAGGAGACAGGAGAGGCTCACTGACAGGCCAAAACCAAGGAGGAGGAAAATCTGGGACAACGCCATTAAGCCCTTTCCCAGGAGGCCCCGAGAAGGTGTACGTGCCTGTTGAAGTCGGTTGCACCTTGCCCTATGTTACTCCATATTGTGTAGAACAGCGGCTTTTCACACTGCCTTCTCCTGAGAGACTCCTTTTACAAGCAGCTTTGTAGCCCAGATGCAGGATGGAAGGAGCACAGCATCTGACCAACCCCATCCATGTGGCACGGACTAATGACTACCTCTGGGAATAGAAAGAGTACTATTCTATAATTTACTATATCAGGATGGAGGGATGGCCCAGCAGCTAAGAGCACTGACTGTTCTTTCAGAAGTCCTGAGTTCAATTCCCAGCAACCACACGGTGGCTCACAGCCATCTGTAATGAGATCCGATGCCGTTTTCTGGCCCGAAGGCATACATGCAGGCAGAACACTGTGTACATAATAAATAAATCTTTTTAAAAAATTGTATGGGGAAAATCAGGTCCAAGAATTTACTGGCACATCAGGCCAAGGAAAGTTTGTAAGTCCTTCATCTGAACTCCTATAGAAGTTAACATCTAGCAACAGTCGCCAAGGACCTGTCTTCTGACTACCCAGCATGAATCAAGGACTAAATAACAGGCAGAAAACTGCCTGTCCAGGAGGCTTCAGGTTGTCTGTTTCCACTGCTGATGCAGCCTTCTCAAATTCAGTGTTCCCGTCATCCTTTCTCCCACATGGTGCTGCCTCCCTCCTCCAGCCTGTCCTTTGCCTGGACCAGCCCTGCCCTTTGGCCTCTGCAGCTCACTCAGCTCTCCCACTACACCTGTGACCCACAGTGTCCTGACTCATAGCCACTTCTTTCCCCTTTAGTCCCTGACAGCCGCCCAGCTTTGGCTTCTCAGGCCTGATGGAAACTCTGAAACTCTTTGCATCTTTTAACCCTTTGCAACCATTCCACAGTCTACATGAATACATATATATAGAGATACATTGACTGTGTGATATGTAGTGCATCATTTGTGAGTAATTAAGATTAGAATGAAAGAATCCATGTTTGCCTCAGCCAGGAATGTCAAGGAAAGCCCGAGTATGTGGCAACTTGCTGCCAGTGAAGATGCTGTACCTTGTGAATGTGTTGTCAATAAAATGTGACATTGTGGAAAAACACAAACTGTGTTCCTATCAGCATGCACACGACAGTGCCTAAGCTAACAGTCCAAAGCCCTTACCCTTCTTAGTGCTCTAGACCCCTGTGAAGCTTCACTTCACCCCCACATAAACAGGGCTGCCTGACGGGGACACCTGTGGCTGGTCCTGTATCTACCATCTCTAAACGTCCCTTCTGGCACACAGGCCTGCTGCCACTGGAATCTCTAAGCAAATAAGGTGCCAGGGGCCCGTCAAATTTGCATGTAGGGTGTGTGAAGGCACTAGGAAAACTGGGCTGACTGTGTTTGTAGGCTCAGAGCCCCACACCCTCTTTTTAAACAAAGGCAGATCCTGCCCAGAGCCACGATAGATCTCCCAGTGGCCAGCTGCACTGAGAACCTCTCTCCAGCCATTTTACTCTGAGACAAGGGCAGGTGAGTGGCTGTCACAGCTCAGGCAGGCCCTAGGAATACAGCTGGAAGCCACTGTACCAGGTAGGCCGGGTGACCTCGCGCTGGATGCATGGGGACAGCAGAAGGGAGATGAACTCCAGAAAACTGAGCCAGCACTGCGGTGCCACACTGAACTGGGAGAGGCAGTGTTGGGCTTACTCTTGGGTCCCAGAGGCCTGGCACAGTGTCTGCTCCAAACCCTAGAGATTACAGGAACAAGTGCTCAATGTGAATTTGAACAGACGGTGCTGTAAGGAGTTAGCATTCCACCTGCTCATAACAGGACGAGTCTGGACTCTTTGGTTGGGACTCCTTAGTCCTCATTCCCTGTCTCATCCATCAGGTGACATAAGCTCCAGAGCCTTTGCTCCAAGAGCACTGTGTGGCCCTCACTTACCCCTGGGGTCCCCACATTATAACAGAATCCTGGCAGGAGCAGGAGGTTTGGGCTGATGTCTGCTATTCCAGGCAGAGTTTATCTAAAATAGGGAATTGGAATGAGAACAATCCTTTCCCCTTCCTGAAGTCCCTCGGTTCTGCCCACCTGAACAGCCCTGCTCCTACCTACCTTCTTGCTGGGCCACAGGTCAGTCACAGGCTGGCATGGAGACCCCATAGGACTCCCTAAGGGACTGTGCTCTGTCTTACTAGAGGAACCTGGGGTGCTGGCAGCAAGTTCCCCAGAATTACTTCGAAGGCAGATGGCCTTAAAGGACATTGGGCATTGTCTCCTCTTACTGGTCCAGATGCCCTCTATAGGTGGGGGGGGGGTCTGCATGGCAACCTCATGCTGTGACATTGCTTTACATTATTGGACGAATGGATGGATGGGTGGGTGGATGGATGGATGCTACACTAGGCTCCTAGATATTCCTTTCAGTGGTTGGCTGTCTCCTGCAGCTAGTGTCCCAGGATGTGGGGATCCTCACATGCCTGCATTAGGACAATGCTGTCTGGCCCGCAGAGCCCTTGCTCACTTCTATGAGCCAGTCTACTCACCTGTAAAGTAGGTTTGCTGCAAGCTCTGCCACAGTGTCGGGGCTGACTCTCACTGTGTCTGCTAACCACTCCATCCTCTGTGGCTCCCTTGGCCTCGATGTGGTGCAGGAGCAAGATGCTGCGGAAGTCAGCCCGGGAAGACGACAACGCTGTGCTGATCGACATGACCTCCCTGGAATCCGGGAGTGGGTCCTCGTACGGAAGCACAATGCGTGACCCAGAGGTACCGTCAACTCCAGGGGTAGTGGCAAGCGTGAAGGTGCCCCTCCTCCCCTCCCTAGACTCTGGGCCATGAGGCTCCTGTGTGCTGTCTGATTTGGGAGGTCTCCCATCCCTGCACTCTTGTCCTAGAGCCCTTGAAAAGTGATACAGAATCCAGATGCTCCCAACACTGAATGACAAGGGGACAGATGCCTCCTTGACACACAACTGGGTCACCACTCACCTCTCTCAAACTTGGAGGGACAAGCAGCGATCCTATTAGATAAGAGGCTCAGGGGAAGGGAGATGAGGCAAAGATAGGCAGGACCAAGGTCTGGGGTCTGGTCCCCCTCTGCCAGAACCACTGTGAAGGGACGAAACCAGGGCCACATAGCCTGGTTCTTGTGGGTGTGAGGGATGGGAGAATGGGGGGTCGCCCGTGAATTCTGATTCACTCAAGGGCCTGCAAATACCAGAAGGCAGGCACCAAAGGCACAGTGACCACACACTGGATGTTTTACTTTCTCTTCTGGAAATGAAAAGTGTGTGCAACCTAGTTTCTTGTTGTCAGCAAAGCAACCCATGAAGGGAGCCTACTCCTGCTAGGAGGGAGAGCATTGCAGGCAGGCCCACGTCCTAGCTGGGTGGGCAGTGGAGTTAGAGCAAGGGGAAGGTGGTCAAGGTTAAGAGTGTGCCTGGGGCCTGAAGGTTAGAGTAGGGAACAGACATTAGGCTTGGGATAAGAGTTAGTCCCCGAGGGACAGGTAGATGCCTTCTACAAAGGGGAGTAGCACCAGAGGGAGCACATCTCAGTCTATACAGCTTCCTTTGGCCTCGGCTGAGCGGCTTCTTTGCAACTAAGGCATAGACATTGGTCTCCTGAACAAAGCCCTCAGCTCCTATGGGAGGACAGAGTCCTGGGTGCCATTTTCTGGCCTTCTTACCCCAGTCCATCTTTAGGTCTCTTTCTGTTGGTAAGGCCCGACATCTCAAGAAGGCTGGGAGCACTGAGTCACACAGGAGCAGCCTAGGGCTGCCCCAGTAATCTGAGGGTAAACCTATGTTCCCCTCTCTATTATCCCTCTGTACCATGAACTGAGGCCCCCAGAGACGAGAACACAGAGCCTTGTCCTCCAGAGGGAGAGAGCATGTAAGGAAAACGAGGATTCTACCCTCTGGTTGCTCTGTGTCCTCAAGGCCACACTGGGGGCAGCATGGCTTCCCTTCCGGGCATGGAGATTGGGGAGGGCATTCAGCACAGGCTGATCCTTGTCACAGGCCTGGTGGAGGCTGGTGGGGAAGATGAGGATGGTGAAGGCTGGACCCTTCTAGTTCTGCTCTGCAACTCCCAGCTTTTCTCCTCATGCCCCTCTGCTAGCAGGGTGGTCAGGGGCAAGGCCAGAGCAGGGGCAGCTGTGAGACCTGAATGAGCAGGAAGCCTGAGGCGGAAAGGAGTTGTGGAGGAAGAATTGGGGGAAGATGAAGAGGGTGCGAGGTGGAGACGGAAGATAGAAGGAGGTAGAACGTGGTCCTCAACCTATGGCTCGAGACCCCATCGGTTCTCCTGTCACAGGAGTTGCTTATCAGAGTCTGGCATGTCACATGTTTACATTACAATTCATAAGAGCAGCCAAACTGCAGTTATGAAGTAATAACGAAAATAAGTTTATGGTTGGGGTCACCACAACATGAGGAACTGTGTATCCAAAGGCTGCAGCGCTAGGAAGTTGAGAACCACTGAGGGTCAAGGAGCGGCCGGGGAGGGGCAGGGTGGGGCGAGTCATGCTGATGGTTGGGTGTTGAAGGTGTTCTTCCTTCCTTCAGGCAGGCAAACAGCAGGTGGCCCCCAGCAGAGTTGGGAGCTCGGCCAAACCCCCGATCGGTAAGCCATCTGTACTTGGTCCTGGGGTGGGGTCACAAATGGGGTACCTCGGGTGGCAGCAGGAAGCTCAATAACCAGGTCTCCCACGATATCTGTCCCTGTGTTCTGGGGACAACTGCAGTGCTGAGGGTGAGGTGTGAGCTGCCTGCTGAGCAGAAAATAGTCAGGAAAGGAAGGACCGGACTTTCAGGAGGGCTCAGGGAGGAAAACGCAGGCACACCACCTGCTCCAGCCTCAGGACAGACTGTCCCCTCCTCCTCACCTTCAACCACAGACTCTGCTCATCTCAGACTCTCTTCTCTTGCACCTACATCTTTCTACTTTAAATTGTGTCAGTCCACTTCCCCTGTGGTCCCCCTAGCCCATGGCTCCCACCTTTGCCATACCACCTTCATTCTGTGAGGGGACCTGCATGGACTCTGTCTGGGGTCAAGGGCCCACACTCCCCATCAGCTTCAAAGGGACAGTGGACAGCTCTCACACTCTACGCATGACTCTTATGGAAAAGCAAAGCAGAAAGGAGAATGTTCAGACAAAGATCTGTGGCAGTGTGAACACACACACACACTAATACTCACACACTCACACACACACTCACACACACATACACACACAGACTCACACACACACTCACACACTCACACACACACTCACACTCACACACACTCACACACACACTAATACTCACACACTCACACACACACACACTCACACACACATACACACACACACTCACACACACATACACACACAGACACTCACACACACACTCACATACTCACACACACACACTCACACACTCACACTCACACACACACTCACACACACACACATACACACACTTACACACACACTCACACACACTCACACACATACACACACACACATCACACTCTCACACTCACACACACACTCACACACACTCACACACTCACACACACACTCACACACACACACACTCACACACACACTCACACACACTCACACACACTCACACACACTCACACTCACACACACACTCACACACACACTCACACACACTCACACACTCACACACACATACACACACACACTCACACCTCACACACTCACACACACATATACACACACTTACACACACACACACACACACAGAGCTGGAGGGCATGTGAGGAGACACAGAAAACACTGAAGATTCCATAGAAAATGAACACAATTCACTCTGCACACAGTCAAGGGAGGTAAATGTCAACATTGCTGGGTTTTTGTTTGTTTGTTTGGTTGGTTGATTTGGTTTGGTTTCGGTTTTGGTTTTTCCAGACAGGGTTTCTCTGGACCTTTGGAGCCTGTCCTGGAACTCACAGACATCCTCCTGTCTCTGCCTCCCCAGTGCTGGGGTTTTTTGTAGTTTTGGTTGTAAGCCTAGCCTTTAGCCATCTCCAGCCCCTGCTGGGTTTCTAAGGCAGTTGTTTTGAAACATCTTTTTTGATAAGCAATCTGCATACCAGAAGTTCACCCATTCTTTCCTCTTTCTGTTGTGACTGGGGAAAACAGACGCAAGCTTTTGTGTGGACATATTTTAATTTTTCTTGAGTTGGCAGTTTTGGGTAACTCAATGTTTAGCTGTTTGTGTAAATGCCAATCTCTTTCCCAAAGACAGTTCCCTGTTGCAGAGAACCACAGCGTGAGGGCCACACTCTCAGCATAGCACAGCCTGTTGGGCACAGTGGGAGTAGAATACTGTTATTGATGTAGGAGAGACTCAGCATGGTAGACTTGGCATTGTAAAGGACTTACTAATAGGTTTGCTGAGGAGACATGAAACCACACAAGTGGAATTTAGCTAGCGTGTCACCTCCACACACCCCAAAAGGTATGTAGTTTGCAAATCGGGCCTATTAGAGATAAGCAAAATCTAGTATGTAAATGTTTACACACAAGGATTGAGCAGCCATGAGACCCCAACTCCCATACCAAAGACACCACTCTACAGGGCGGCTCTAGGGAGGGAGTGCAGGGTCACAGCTGTGATTGAGTTCTGGTCTGCCACTAAGTCCCCGGTGTTCTTGTCAGAGAAAGCGTAATTCTGCCAGGTGGACAGGATGACCCTGGGTAACAATGAGTAATCGTGGCAATATCTTTGTGTCGGAAACCTCCCGTCTGCATAAGTGACCACCCTTGCAGTCCCCTGTCTGGGTTTAAGTTGTCTGAAGTGTAACCTGGGGCCAGGACTGGAAAGAGATTTAAGGGTGACAGTGCATATAAACTGCATAAGCCTGAGGAGCATGCAAGCTGACAAAACCTCCTGTGGGGGCTGGCAACTCTTAATTGGCCTCAGCTGTGAGCCACAGGTGGCCTCAGCTGTGAGCTGCCTTTCATCGCTGTGTGCTGGCGATCGCTCACTGAGAAGATAACACTATCTCACTGTGGATCTGGAGTGTACTCCTAATGACTAATGATATTGACCGACTTCTCTTGTGTCAACTGGACATCTAATATCTTCTTTAGACAAATATCTCTTCAAAACCTCTCCCATTTTTAAGTTGGTTGTTCTGTGTGTGTGTGTGTGTGTGTGTGTGTGTGTGTGTGTGTGTGTGTATCAGACTGTATCTGTGTGGTTGTTAGATTGCAAAAGTCCTCTAAATTCTGGATACAAGTCCCTTATCAGAAACACATCTTGCAAATATTTTCCCCTATTCTCTGTGTTGCCTTCACCTTTTTTGGTGGTGTCCTCTGATGAAATGTGTCTCTTATCAGTTTTGATTTATTGTTGTGCTTTTGTTGATCCAAGAAATCGCACCTAACAGGTTCCTTTAGGAGTTTGGGACCTAGACTGTGGGAACCAAGCTACAGAAGGGATCCCAGGACACGCCCAGCCCCTCCCCAGCCTCTGTTCCTGATCTGCATTGCACACTCTCCTGCCTCCAGCCCTAACTAGACTAAGAATAGGGCTGAGCACAAGCCTAGGAAAAGCCCCTGGCTCTCACTTCCCATCCCAACCCTGTGCCCCAGCTGAGACCCAGCAGCCTGCCCTGGGCCTGCATCCCATCAGCCCCACACTGGCTGTCTTTGTCCCCATTTGTCTCTGCAGATTTTGTTCTTGTTTGGGAAGAAGACCTAAGGAACCAAGAGAACCCTACCCACGACAAGACAGACACACATGTGTTCTGGAGGGAGACCTTTCTGGAAAGTCTTCGTCTGGCTGGCCTGAACGTAGATCAGGTATGTGATGGTAGGAGAGGGTTCTGTAAATTCTGCATGACTCTGCTCTGCAAGACTTACTGTCCAAAGATGGAAAGCAAACAAGGCCCAGGGTCCTGCTAGATACGCACCCTTCCCGAGGCTGGGGAGCTACAGACCCCAGGTCCGCAAGAACATGGATCCATCCTAAGGCACTAGGCTCACTCACAGGCTGACACCGTCAGGGCAGTCGGTAGAACTGTCTCTGTCTTTGCCATCCATTGCCTAACTCCAGCTTTTGTCAGCATGTGTCACTTGCAATCACAGTTGGTGGTGTTTATAGGATTTAGAAGATTCAAAGGTCCCTTTGTGTGTTTTATGTACTAGTACCAATTAGAATGACTTAAACAAAGGTTCCAAGGAGCAAGGAAAAATGGAATAGGCATGTAAGCCCTGGGTGCTGGGGTAGGCAGGAAACGGGGATCTCAGGGTGAGGGGTGTGCTGTACAGAGCCCTGCCTTATTCCCCGTGGCCTTCATTGCCAGGTCTTTTCTACATATGCTTCATCCTCTGCCATCCCAGCCGCCTTCCTCTGTCCCCAGAAGAGCTGTTGTCATCATAGTCCCCACCATAAGAACCAGCTGTGACACTTCTGTTACTCTTATCCCTCGGCATCTCAGCTCGCCTTTGTCTGTTGACTTTCATCAATTGAGTCTTGCCTCTGCCATTTTACGTGGTCTGTGGGGCTCTCCCTGCACAGTGGGTGCTACCCAGCCTTGCTGTGGGCTGGTGGGCGTTTGATTTATTCCTGCTGGAGGACCCCAGCAACAGCTACCTGTTGTCAGTCATCTTAGGGTGGCTGTAGATTGTATTTCTCCTAGGAACAGAGTTGACCAACTGGAGTCTGTGATTGTGACTACACCCTTTTCTCGATTGGTGGCCCCACTTACCCTGCCACCTGGGGGTGAGCCAGCACCCCCGCCGTGATCTGCATATTCTCAACATGTGGTGCTGCCGCTTTTCTGTCTTCACGAGTCAGCTGATAGACAGCACTACCTCACCTAGCTTTCATTTCCTCTTCTCATTTCTAAAGCAGTTGTGTGCAGTTTTACACATTTATAAGCCATTTTTATTTCCATTAAGCTGCTCTTTGACATGATGTGGGCACCTTCTCCCAACCATAACCCAGTTGAATCCAGTACCTAGACCCGGGTAGAATTAAAAATGCATTAAATGTGACCATCGTACGGAACGCCCCAGCTTAGCCATGCAGTCCATTGTGCAGGGAAGATGTTTCCCTTGGAAGCATAGGGTAGATCAGGAGCTGTGCTCCCAGCAGCTTCCCGGCATCATCAGAGAGGGTGTGGCCCAACTCCGTGTGCACACATGCATCTTACTGCTAGCAACCTGCCCTAAAATAACAAGAGATCTAGAGCAGAGCCATCCAAGTCCAGGCACAGCTGTGAAGTAAGCAGCCTTGTTGTGTCATTTGCCCGTTCCTGTTGGGTCTGTTGGGTCGGTGGTGTAGGAACTCATTGTTCTAGACATGTAGACTGCTGGTCACATGTGTCACTATTGATAGGACTTTTGTTTGTTTTAACTGAAAGCTACCTCTGCCTCTGTCTTAGTCACTGTGAAGAGCCACACCAGGACCAGGGCAACTCAATAAAAAAGCATTTAACTGGGGGGGCTTGTTTACAGCATCAGATGGTTAGCTCATTATCATGATGGCAGGGAGCATGGCGACAGGCAAGTGTGGTGGCCAAAAAGTAGCTAAGAGCTACATCGTCATCTGGAGGGAGAGAGAGAGAGAGAGAGAGAGAGAGAGAGAGAGAGAGAGAGAGAGAGAGAGAGAGAGAGAGACTGCACCTGGCATGGGTTTCTGACACGCAAAGCTGCATTTGCTGCCCCTTTAACCAAAAGATGACGGAGGCCAGAACAGCAGACTGTGCATGGGTCTCCAGACTTTGAGGAAGAGTCACTTTGTTGCCATTGCCACAGGAGAGAATGCAGGTGGCATGGGCCCCAGATGCAAGCTCTGTGTGGAAGGGGTGCTGACACCACAGGCTTTC
Source organism: Cricetiscus sungorus (assembly GCA_030556225.1). Lineage (NCBI taxonomy): Eukaryota > Metazoa > Chordata > Mammalia > Rodentia > Cricetidae > Cricetiscus > Cricetiscus sungorus. The sequence continues at coordinate 15,377,214 of JANBXA010000328.1, read as the reverse complement.
TGAGGTGGGCCGTCCCACTGAGAGGGCGCCCGGCCATTGGCCACTGTTAGCATGCCAGTGTTAGTCCTGTCCCAAGTGTGAGTAGACACAGAGCACACAGCGACACCCTCAGACCCTCACGGAAGCCCCCGGTGCCTGCAGCATGATGTCCAGCACGAGGCCACTGCAGTTCACTACATCCTCCTCAGAGCACCCTGGGCTGTGCTCTGCTACTATGCGGAAGACCTGCGCCTGAAGCTGCCTCTGCAGGTGTGGGGGAGGGGCAGAGGGAGAGGATGGGGGAGGGGGAGAGGAGGGGCAGAGGAAGAGGATGGGGGGAGGGGGAGAGGATGGGGAGGGGGAGCAGAGGGAGAGGAGGGGGCAGAGGGGGGAGGATGGGGGCAGAGGGAGAGGATGGGGCAGAGGGAGAGGATGGGGCAGAGGGAGAGGAGGGGGAGAGGATGGGGGCAGAGGGAGAAGATGGGGCAGAGGAAGAGGATGGGGGGAGGGAGAGGATGGGAGGGAGGGGGAGGATAGGGAGAGGGGGAGGATGGGGGAGGGGAGGATGGGGGAAGGAGAGGATGGGGGAGGGGGAAGATGGGGGTCCCACTCAGCTCTACATTTGATCGGTGCCTATGTGCTGGGCTCAGCTGCCAAAACCATCACTCCTTGGATGTGTTTCCATCTGGGGATCTCTAGTTTCCCTCCTACCCACTGTCACACGGAGCCTCAAAACACCCACCCGTGAACAGGGGTTCCTGTTCCTGCATGGCAGGGGCAGGAATTTAAAAGCCTGGCAGAGCGGAGGATAGCAGAGGCTGTGAGAAGGCTGAGTTCCCAGCAACACTGCCGGCTGAGGCAGCTCCAGCCTCGTGTGCTCAGCTTGAAGGATGGCAGCCTCTCCATGCCCCCTGGGATGATGTGCCTGGACTGCTCGCAGTGGGTTTCACCAGCATGGCACTGGGGGGGACAGGGACACACTGTTCACTTCTTTTGTTCCCTAGTGGCATGAGCAGCTCTGGTGCTCATTTAACAAGCCAAGCAACTCTCGGAGCACGAGACCCCGAGAGGGAGGGGAAGGTCTGCAGCAGGGACAAGAGTAAAAGATTCTCTTGGCTGAGGCCTTTTGACTGGAGTCCCATTTGCAGACTTGGCCACACTCTCTCCTCCCCAGCTGTGGAGATTTCCCTCTGAACAATTTCCTTTCCAGGAGTTACCCAACCAGGCCTCCAACTGGTCAGCCACTCTTCTGGAGTGGCTGAGCGTCCCCAATATCCTGCTGGAGCACGTGCCGGACACGCCTCCTGAGTACTACTCCTGCCAGTTCAAAGCAAGCAAGCTGCAGTGGTATGGCATGGGAGCCCCTTAAGCAGGATAGCCTCCTGTGGGACCAGCCCCAACAAGGACTAGGATGGATGGATGAATGATAGGATGGATGAATGATAGGATGGATGCTCTGTGAATGAATAGGATGAATGTGTGAATGGGACTATGAATGAATAGGATGGACATATGAATGAACTAACTAAACACTGTGCCTTCTGTCAAATGCTCTCCTCACCTGGGATTTTCAGAGAGCACCATCTGAATCCCAGGTGAACAAGCCTACCTGCATTAGTCAGGATAGGATGGCAGTGCTGTGGGACAAACATGCCCCAAATCCTAGGAATGAATGCACAAGGCCCAAGTCACAATCCATTTCTGTTGCTAGAATAAAACACCCAAGATGGGTACTCTGTTGAAAGAAGATAGAGGCAGGGGAAATGGCTTAACAAATCTAAACATTTGTTGTGCAAGCCCGACAACCTGAGTTCAACCCCTGGGACCCACCCAAAAGCCAGATGTGGTGGTGTGCATCTGTAATCCCAGAACTCCTTTGGTGAGAATTGCCCTGAAGCTCACAGGCCAGCTAGCCTGGGTGTACAGTGCAGCAGAACCTGGGGCACCCTGCCTCAACAAGTCCCTCGGCACCTCCACACGTGCACTGTGGGATGCGCACACATGTCATATATACACGGTGTGTATACATATATGTGCATGCACACACACACATACACACACACACACACATTCCTTCTAAGAGTGCAATCACATGACCTCATGCCTTTGCGCTGGTCCCCACTTGAGTCTCGCTATGGAACCCTGGCTGTCCTGCAACTCGCTCTGTAGACCAGGTTGGCCTGGAACTCAAAGATCTACCTGTTAAGAGTAGGTTTTTCCCTGCTGGCCTAGTCCCAACTCTGCACCAGCCCCAAATAATACACAGAGACTCTGTATTTGATATAATTCTATTGGCCAGTTACTAGTTTCTTATTTGCTAGCTCTGTCTTAATATTAACCCATTTCTATTAATCTAAGTACTTCCACGTGGCCTTATCTTACTAGAGAGAGGGGCTGGCGTTCTGCTCTCTCTGTCCACCATCTTGGATCTCCTCCCAACTCCTTCCTTTCTCCTCCTTGTCTCCTAGTCTCGCCTATCTTGCTTCCCTATTGGCCAACAGTGCTTTATTCATTAACCAGTATGAGAAACATATTTACAGAATGACATCTCCCATCATCCACCTGCTTCTGACTCCTGAGTGCTGGGATTAAAGGCATGCACCGCCACCGTGCCTACCTTGACCCCACTCTTAAAGGTCCCCCCTCCTTCAGAGCCCATGAACTTTAATGAGACACCCAGACCACGGTAGTCCATTCCTTGCTCTGTTCCAGTGTCCTGGGTTAGTGGACTCCCTCGTCATACCTTCCTTGACCCGTGAGGGAGACCACAGGTATGTGGACAGCCCTCCCTCATGAACCCCGGGAGCCTCTTCACTGGAGAGAGCAATTGTGTGACCACACAAGTCCTAGACCTAGCCTCAATCATTGTTGCCTCCACGAGTGAAGCACCCAGGATGTTTGTGACCCCTGACCCCTCTTCCTGTGCCTTTAGCCCTTGTTTACAAGCTTCAGGGCGGGAAAGCTCTGGCCTTGTCCTCCGCACGCACGTGGTGTGTGGAGTGTAGCATTTGTTGTGGCCTCCTGTCTGAGGAAAAGAAAAGGCAAAAAGAACTGAGTTTATCTGGCATAGCGGTTGTCCTCCTTGGCCTCTGGGTGTGGGCCTCTGTGTACACAGCCTTCTCCGCCATGTCTGCCCCTGCCTTTACTTATGTATGTATGGCAAAAATTCCCATACCCTCAAATCTCTAAATTTTTGTCACCTCTGCAGGTTCCTTGGCAGTGACAACCAGGACACCTTCTTCACCAGTACCAAGAGGCACCAGATTGTGAGTGGAGTGTGACGCAGACCCCAACTCTGAGGTCCTCATGGCCACCATAAAGCTCCCTACAGGCAGATCTTGCTGTATGGGGGGTGGATATGGCCTGTATGCAGGGCAGTGGGGGTGGGCTATGTCCAGACAAGTCAAAGCCAGCTTTCTGTTCAGTACCCACCACAATCAGGCCCAGGACAATACAGGTTTATGGACCTCTGGGACAGACAGCCAAGGTGCCAGGCCTGGGTGAGGTGATCCTCTTGGCTGTCCAGAACAGACAAGGAAGAGGTCTCAGTATACCCTAGGCGAACCTGTCAAAACCAGGCTGCAGGGGCAGATCTGAGGCAGTAGGTGTTTTTCAACCTATGGGTCTCAGCCCTTTGGGGGTCAAGTGACCTTTCACAGAGGTCACCTAAGACCATCAGAAAACACAGCCATTTACATTACAGTTCATAGCAGTAGTAAATTACAGTTTGAAGTAGCAATGAAAGTAAGTTTATGGTAAGAACTGTGTTAAAGGGTTGCAGTGTTAGGAAGGTTGAGAACCACTGCACTCGTGTTGGAGGTGTGCTCCAACAGCATGTAGCCAGGAGGACCTAGACAGGCCTGAGCCACACACTTATGACCACCACAGGTCACTGCTACAGTGGCCACCAAGGCAGAGGTTTCCCACCCCAGACGGGTGTCCTAACAGAGCCCATCCTACTGGAACAGGGGTCCACGCAAGCCACACATGACTAGGCCCAGGCTGGACTCCAAAGGGCCCTGTGACTAAAGTCTTCTGAGTTTGTAAGATGGGAAAATGACTATTATCCCTCCCGGTGTGGTCATGAATGTGTGGCTGTGACATAGGACCTGGGTTTCAAGGCCTTGGGGACAGTCCATCAATGTCATCGTCTGTTATCCAAGGCTTCAGCACCAAGATGACAGGTGCTGTCCCCCATCCATCCCACAGCTGTTTGAGATCCTGGCCAAGACCCGATATGGCCACAAGAAGAAAGGCTTATTTGGGATTGACCAGCTGCTGGCAGAAGGCGTCTTTAGTGCAGCCTTCCCCTTGCATGATGTGAGTCTCAGGGCTGGGGGTTGAACCAGTGAGTTACCCGTGAATTACCCCAGTGCTACCGCCCACCTTGCCCACAGGAAGCAAAGGCGCCTTGCCCTCTGTGACAGTCACACTGGGGTCAGGAACACTAAATGCATAGCCTTCTAATGTGAAGTAGTCAGGTTGGAGGCTGGAGGCTGGAGGCTGGAGGGCTCAGCTCTTGCTTGGGGTTTCCCACTCCAGGTACTAAGTCTGGGTTTCTCAGGCAGCGTCTCTCTCTAGGACAGATGGGGAGGTCTCCAGCACCTTTCTCCCTACATAGAAGCTGGGAAATCTGGGGCAGAGTCACTGTAATAGCTGCCTGGTGCTGCTCGACGCCCACACTATCATCCTCATGCACCCATGTGTGGGTCAGGAAGTTATTCGTAACCAAGCTTTTCTGCAGTCTTCTACCACACAGGGGATGCTGAGGAGCAATTTCAAAAGGTCTTGAGTCACGCATGCCCATGAAGCCATGGCGACATTCCTGCTTGGTAGCATGAAGATCACGAAGTGGGTGTAGAAATGTCAGGCACCCCTCACACACACACACACACACACACACACACACACACACACACACACACACCTTACAGTAGCATTACTCATCATGTCAACTGAGCTGGGGTACATGAGGAGTGGCTCACAGCTTATGTCTCAGGCCTGGACAATCCCACAGCACTGTTGGGCAACCTGCACCCCAGTTATTGTCCTGGCCAACTCTTTCAGATTCATCCCCTGCCCTGGATACTCAGCAGTCCCAGGAGTCAAGGGAACTCAACTTATATTTCCCTTCAGACACTTCTTGACCCATCCCCCGGTGTGATTATGTTGCCTGCACTGGAGGGTGGAACTGTGGGTCTGGGTCCACACTGTTCCTAGACGCATCCTGTGAGGGGCCTGTGGGGACTAGCGGGCAGAGCTGAAACATCACGGAGAAGGCCAGCTCAACGGTGGCGTCTTATTCCCAGGGCCCATTCTCGGCAGTTCCCGAGAACTCACAGGTCCCGGGTCTCACGCAGCGCCAAGTCTTATTCCAGCACTGGGCTCGCTGGGGCAAGTGGAGTAAGTACCAGCCGCTGGACCACGTGCGGCAGTACTTCGGGGAGAAGGTGGCTCTCTACTTCGCCTGGCTTGGTGAGTCCTGTCTTTCTGCTTGATCTTTGTGTTATGACGGTCTGCTCTCTTGGATAATTCTACTGCCAGACCCTATTCCCCTGGTAATAAAACAGATACTGTGTCGATGGATTTTTCTCTACTCAGAGCTTGGCCTTAGCTTGGGCTTGTCCCACTAGCTCTTACAACTTTTTAAGAAATAATTTGTGTGTATTTTATGTACAATGGTGTTTTTCCCACATGCACGTCTATGTGAGGTGTGGGATCTCCTGGAACAGAAGTTACAGACAGTTGTGAGCTGCCATGTGGGTGCTGAGAATTGAACCCCGGTCCTCTGGAAGAGCAGGCAGTGCTCTTTTTCTTTTTTAAACAATTTATTTATTTATTTATTTATTTATTTTATTTTACTTTACATATTGATCCCAGTTCCCTTTCTCTTCCTCCCTTCTTTTTTCCCTCCCTCTCTCCCTCTCCCCCTCTCTCCCCCCCTCACATGCACCCCGACCACCCTCCCCTCCCCCCATCCCCCCCTACTCCACATGTAGGGTGATGCCATCCAGGAGGGGTCATCTAAATCTGTAGAGTCATTTGGAGTAGAGACTAGGACTTCTCTCCTGTCTCTAGGTTAAGGGAATATCCCTCCATGGGGGATGTGCCCCCAAAAGTCATTTTGTGTATCAGGGATACATCCTGGTTCCACTGTCTGAGGACCCTTAGACTGACCAGGCCTTCAAACTCAGACCCATGTTCAGGGTGTCTGATTCAGTCCCACGCTGGATTCCCAGCTATCAATCTGGGGGTTCATTATCTCCACCTTGTTCAGGTCAGCTGTCTCTGTGTTTCTGCAGCCTGGTCTTGTCCTCCCTCTCTGCATCTGGATTCTAGTTCGGCTCAGTGTTTAGCTGTGGGTGTCTGCTTCTGTTTCCAACAAGTACTAGATGAGGGCTCCATGATGGTGGATAAGTTAGTCGCTGATCTCATTATCAGGGAAGGGCATTATGGTAGCCTTTCCACTGTGAGCAGCCAGTGTTCTTAACCACTGAGCCATCTCTCCAGCCCCTGACTCTTATAATTTAACCCATTTATTTTAATCTACATTCTGTCATGTGGCTTGTTACCTTATCTCTCAGTTCTGCCCATGCTGCTTCCTCTGGGTCTGGCTGGCTACTCCACCTTCTTCCCAGAGTTCTCTCTCTACCCGGAAGTCCCGCCCATTCCTCCTGGCCCAGCTATTGGCTGCTTAGCTTTTTAAAAATTACACGAAGCACGGTGATACATTTTTCACAGTGTACAACACTAGGCATTGCACTGGAGTCCCTTAGTTTGCGGGGTTTTCTTGACCCCAGCTAGCACCCTTTCCCTTTTGGGAAGCTCCCTCAGGATGTCTACCCTGAGAGAAAAGACATCCCTATGGGGGGTTCTACTCCAAGCCATTCCCTGCTGGCCTCAGTTAGGCTGGCCCCTTAGAGACAAGCTGTCCTCCCTGGGATCAGCCTTCTAACCCTCCTTCCCCATCCTGGGATTTGCCTTTCCTGCTGTCCAGTATGGCTATGCTGGAGGACTTCTCTGGGTGAGGGAAGAAGGACTCTTCATCTAGGCTCCAGACAGAGGACATTTTATAGGTATCTTCCTGGCCTCACAAGGTCAGTAGGGACCAGGCTGATCCCACAGGAAGCAGGTAGATGCACATTTGATGGATATGGGGAACTTTGGAGGTCCAGGTGTGGTCCATTGAGATGGTGCCCTACTGGGGAGTGGGGGTAAAGGTGGGTCCAGAATGGCCCACAGCTCCACTGGGGTTCAAGCTGCAATGCATCCTGTTTCTCTTAGAAAGACACCAGCGAGCAGCTGGAGATGGGAACATGCTAGGGAACAATATCAGGAGATTAAGCGCCAAGTGGGGTTGGGTGGTGGTGGTGCATGCCTTTTACCTGAGCACTTAGAGACAGAGGTAGGCGGATCCCTGTGAGTTCAAGGCCAGCCTCGCCTACAAAGCAAGTGACAGAACAGCCAAGGCTACACAGAGAAACCCTGTCTCAAGAAACCAAACAAAACCAACACCTAAAAAGCACCCAGTGGGCTGGAGTCAAGAGGACACTGCCACTAAGCCAACGCCGTCAGCGAGTTCAGAGTTGAGGGGAGATGCTCAGAGTCAAGGGCAGGGCCAGAGGAGACACCCATGTCTCTCAGTGCCCTTCCAGAGGTTCTAGTTCCCACTGAGTGAAGCCTGGGCCCCCTAGAGCACACTCGCTTTCTAACCCCTGGACCCTGGGTTCCCCTTTGCAGGGTTTTACACAGGCTGGCTCCTGCCTGCAGCAGTGGTGGGCACAGTGGTGTTCCTGGTGGGATGCTTCCTAGTGTTCTCAGACACACCAACGTAAGTGTCCCCTTACCTTAAGCTCTCAAGGCTTCCTGTGCCTCGTGACACAGGATGACAGGTTGTCAGGGGTGTCCCCAGGCTGGCACTGACGCTCAACCTTTTGTCCTTTTGTTTGTATAGGTTCTCCCTATAATAAATGACTGGCTTTGTGTTTTACTTTATCGTGTAGCTGAGTCCAGAAAGTTACCTTTCATTATTATTGTTGCGTATTTAAAAAAAAAAAAAAAAAATCAACAGCTGCTTTTTAAAGAAATGCGGGGTTGGGGGTGTAGCTCAATTGACAGAGTGCTCGCCAAGCACACATGAGGCCTTGGCTTTGGTCCCCAGCACTTTCATAAGCCAGATGTGCTGATGCATCCCTGCAAGCCCAGCACTCAGGAGATGGAGATGGGGACATCAGAAACTCAAGGAGTCCTCAGCTACGTAGCGAGTTCAAGACCAGCCTGGGATACATGAGGCCGTGTCCCCCCAAATAAATCAACTACTGAGAGTTCCATGGTTGGCAGAGCAGGGATGACATGAAGGCAAAGGGGTGGAGCTACGTTGCAGGCTGTGCAGCCCTCCGCTGCCCAGAACCACGTCTGTCCCCCACAGGCAGGAGCTGTGCCACAGCTCGGATGGCTTTGACATGTGCCCACTCTGCTCTGACTGCTCTTTTTGGCTGCTTTCCAGTGCCTGCACCCTGGCCCAGGTATGGAGTGAGAGGGCTGGGGACAGGGTGTTGAGGGCTGGCAGCTCCTATGGGTCCTGGCTCGCTCTATCTGTGCAGTCAGAACCGTCAGCGAGCTCTGTCAGCTCTGTTACCCCTGTCCTGGCATTCAGGTTAGGTCTGGCTATGTCTCACTAATGACTGTCGAAGAGTGTCACAGAGTCGCTTCTCCTGCTATAGGTGTTAGATATGGCTGTCTTAGTTTGCTTTCTATGGCTGTCATAAAACACCATGAACAAAAGTGGCTTGGGGAGGAAAGGGTTTATTTGGGGTACACGTTCTGATCATCGCCCGTCATGAAGGGAAGTCAGGACAGGAGCTCAAGGCAGGAACCGGGAGGCAGGACCTGAAGCAGAGGCCATTGACGAATGCAGTTTACCGGCTTGGTCACCAGACACACCCTCAGCCTGCTTTCTTCTACCTGCAGGGGCCTTTCTTACACCTGCCCAGGGCAGCACTGCCCACTGGGCCCCTCTCATCAGTCATTGACCAAGAAAGCATGCCGCTTAGTTCCCTACAGGCCAATCTGATGGACATGCTTTCCCATTTGAAGTTCTCTCTTCCCAGATAACCCTAGCTTGAGTTAAGTTGACAACAAACAAACAAACAAACAAAAAAACTAAGCAGCACAAAAGTCTAATCAAGTAATCACCTGGAAACCTACCTCCAGGTCTACTAGCTAAGGTATCTCTGGAAGCTTTTAGGCACTGGCAGAACCAAGCCTGGTCTACAGAATGCGTTCTAGGATAGCCAGGACTATTACACAGCAAAACTCTGTCTGAAAAAGAAAAAGCAAAAGATTCCTGAGACTGGGTGAAACCAGGTGGTTTTGGCTCCTGAGCAGAACCCTTCTTTCTCCCTGTGGGTCTGGAGCTCCGTGGTGGGCCTGTGTGGGAAGATGCTCCAGTTCCAGGAGGCCTGGGCCGGTGAAAGGACCACCTGTCCTCGAGAAGACTTGGAGACCCCTTCTCCCCTCCAGGCCGGGCGGCTCTTTGACCATGGTGGCACCGTTTTCTTCAGTTTGTTCATGGCGCTGTGGGCGGTACTGCTTCTTGAGTACTGGAAGCGGAAAAATGCCACCTTGGCCTACCGCTGGGACTGCTCTGACTACGAGGACATTGAGGTAAGTGAGCTGGGCTGGGTGGCTTCTGGCGAGGGTCATGCCCTACTGAGCACTGTTCCCTTTCAGGAGAGGCCTCGGCCCCAGTTTGCTGCAATGGCCCCTACGACAGCCCTGAACCCCATCACTGGGGAAGATGAGCCCTACTTCCCTGAGAAGCGCCGCGTACACCGCATGCTGGCTGGCTCTGTGGTCCTCCTGATGATGGTGCGGGGGTCCTGCCACCCACCCTGTCTTCCCCCTCCGTCTCTGTCTTCCTGAGCCACAGGGGTCGTCCCACTCCTGCTATCTCCTCCAGACATAAGATCCTTCCTGTCCTGCAGAGGGGCCCTGTGCTTTGTACCTCAGGGAAGGGCCTGAGCCAGAGCCAAGCGATGGGCTTTCAAATGGGGTGTGGATGTGTGTGTAGGGGTTCTGGAAGAGCTCCACCATATGTGACATGGGGTACCCATTAAACAAGGGAACAGATTCCAAAAATGAACATTGGACACACTAATCCCTTTGGTACCTTCTAGCCAAAGACTGCTTAAAAGGACTCCAGCCCTTTCCAAGTACTGTAGACCCCAATTATGGCTGTAAAGAGGTGGGTGGAGGGGACACAGTTCTCCAACACTGGGCATAAGGACAACATACAGTAACTACCTGGCACCCTGACATCCCAGTCCTAAGCTCCCCCTCTGCAGAACCCAGGGGACGCTGGCAGGCTGCAGATGGGGGCCCCTGCAAGAGAAAGCTGTGAAGCTGCTATGGACCCAGAGGCCTGCTAGCCTGTGGCCTGCGGGTGTGGGTGCTGAGTCCACAACAGGAGGCTCAGGACTTCCCTGGTCCTGCAGGTGGCTGTGGTGATTATGGGCCTTGTGTCTATCATCCTGTACCGGGCCATCATGGCTGTAATTGTGTCCAAGTCAGACAATGCCTTCATCTCGGCCTGGGTGAGTCTCTGCTGCCCGGTCTACTTGGGGCTTCCAACCCTGCTTCTGTGCCCACTCTGATCACCTGCTCCCTATCAGGCTCCACGGATTGCCAGCCTCACAGGGTCAGTGGTGAACCTTGTCTTCATCGTTATCCTCTCCAAGGTCTATGTGGTCCTGGCCCAGGTTCTAACAAGATGGGGTGAGTACCGACCAAATCAATACACTCGTGGACTGGGTGCCATGGACCCATATTCCCAGAGAGGTGTCTCCTTAAAATGCAGGAGCAGGGAGGGCCTCTGGGAGAGGAGAGAGGTCAAGAGCCCTCAGCCAGGGGCCCTGCTTCCCCTGCCTTCCTCACAAGATCCCTCAAGCGTGTGGAGGATGGGGGACTCCATCAGATGGACCAGGGGTGGGGGTTCAGCTGTGGCCAGCTCAGACCACTCCAAATGGTCACCAGCTGTCTACACATCCTCCATCTCTGTCCCCAGGGACAAGACACCTCTCCCTCTGCCACTCTTCTCCACTTCTATTTCTGTTTCTGGCTTCAACTTCCCCAGGAGCAAATGCTAGGAAGCCTAATCACTCATCCCACGAGGCCTTGCCTATAGCAGCTCTGGCCAAGGCCCCGAGAGGAAGGGACAGAGCAAACTCAGGGTACAATGATCATGGATGGAAAGGGAATGCTGTAGGAAGGGAGGTCTCTGGGTAGATGCCGGGGGAGTTCTTACCAGGAAGGGGACACAGGTAGTGGTGTTCCAAGAAGAATGAGTAGGGGAGCAGGAGCTGGCATAGGTGTTCCCATAATTGTGGGACTTGGAGTCCCCTTTTCCTCCAGCTGACCATTTACGTTCCCACATAGGTCTTGGTAATTTTTGGCAAAGTAGTTCAGCTCTCACTCAGTCTTGAGCAGAAACTATTTTGTTCTTGGACAAAACCTTGTCTGTACACACTCTTAAATACTGTTACACTTATTTAATATATGTCTACGTGTGCTCATGTGTCATGCGTGGCTTGTGTATGCTTACGACACCTTAGCGCTCTCCTTCCAGGTGAGATACGGGATGGAACTTGAGTAATCACCTTTATTCACTTAACCATCTCATTATCTTAATGAGGGTGCAAATGTTTGATTTCAGTATTTGGGGGGGGTTGGCCAACAAAACTCCTAATTGTATCAGTTATTTCTGTTGCCACTGTGACCAAAATAGTAGACAGAATGACTTAATGGAGGAATTATGTGTTCCTGACCATAGTTTCAGAGGTGATGGTCCATCACAGCAGAGAGAATGTGGTACCCAGGAAGCAAGGAGGAGGATACAGGACAGGATCAGGTGTGATACAGACCCAGGGAAACCTGCTTTTTCCATGCAGGCCCCAACTTCCACCAACTCCCAATAATATTATCAGCATATTATTGATCCATCTGACTAATAATATTGATCCACTGATAAGGTTAGAGTCCTCCTGAGCTAATACTCTCTGGAAACAACCTCAGGGACAGACAAACAGGTGTGCCTTAATTATCTAATTTAGCCTAGTCAAATAGACAGTCAAGATTTACCACTACCTTAATCAACATGTTTGAGGAAAATTTAGAAATTAGACATTTAGAACTGATGTATGTATGTATGTATGTATTGACCCCCTCCTTTAATGAATTTCTTTAAAATATCTGGACAATATGGCTTCTTCATCACCCTGGATGGTGGTGTGGTCTCTTGGGAAGGGGCAGAGCACTGGAGACAGGCCAACATACCTGGGGACTGAGTGAAAGCCCCATATACACAGAGATGCACCGGACACAGACTGCATTCGAGGATGCCTTTACCCTCAAGGTGTTCATCTTCCAGTTTGTCAACTTCTATGCCTCGCCTGTGTACATTGCCTTCTTCAAGGGCAGGTAGGTGGTCGCCCTCTTGACTTGTCACCTCTCCCCTGTGGCCCAGAGGGTACAAGGGGTCGAGTCTGTGCTTCCCCCAGGCCAGCCCTGGGGGTGGGAAGAGACGACACTCAGAATCTAGTCCCTCACAGCCTCACAACTTGGACTCTGCTAGGTTTGTGGGTTACCCAGGCAACTACCACACCTTGTTTGGAGTCCGGAATGAAGAGGTGAGTGTGCTGGACACACCCAGCCAGGGAGCGGGGGCTAGGCTCCTCTGTGCCCACTGAGGCATCTTCCCAGGGCTTGGGCCATTAGCTCATCTTACTGCAAGGTGGCTGTCCACCTTTACACTATAGGGAAGGGATTGTGTGGGGAGAGGCCAAGCAGAGCAACTGGGCCCCCACCTCAGGAGCGAGCGTGGCTGCTGTGCCGCATTGCGAAGCTCTCGGCTCTTGGTGAGGTGCCCAGTTCAGACTGGCTTGCTGAGGAAAGGGCTCACTTGCTCTTGCCTTGAGATTATTTGAGGCTCTGTGGCTCAAGAATGGCAGGATCCAGATGCTGCTCTCGGCACTGGCTGAGTTCTCAAGTTTCCCACGCTGTGAGAATGACATCCCACAATCCCACAGAGTGACTGAACTTCCAGGGCGTGGCATGCATTCCTAGAAACTCCTTGGGTCTGGTTCTTTACTGACCGCATCTTGGGTCTTCCCTGGAGCCCGAGGCTACAGTTGGCCGAGGAATTAGAGGGCACAACTACAGCTGAGGGGAGGTGGAAAGGGAGAGCAGATCTCTGCTTTTCTCAGGGTACTCCAGGCAAGCCCTATGGGAGGTGGGGGTAGAGAAGCCACCTCTGAGGCAAAAAGAAAGCCAGGCGAGTGTGTGCCTGGTCCCTCCCTCAGCTAACCTGAAGTTGTGCGGCTGCAGTGTGCGGCTGGAGGCTGCCTCATCGAGCTGGCACAGGAGCTCCTGGTCATCATGGTGGGCAAGCAGATCATCAACAACATGCAGGAGACCCTTGTCCCGTAAGTCACCGCCACCCTGCCCTGGCAGCTTCTAGGGACCAGGGTTTCCTCATTGTACTAGGAGAATAAAGAGGAGGCAGGACCTGCCACACCCCCAGACCTCTCCGGATAGCCTCTCCCATCTGCCGTTATGGTGTTGGGGAGACTGTCACCAGCACTGGCTGCCTCTGGAAAGCTCTATCGGAGGAAGCCTGGGTTCCTCAGCAGGAGGCCACATAGGCCAACACATTTCCTACCACCAGCAACCAGCATGAGAAGGAGAAGCATGGGGAGGCCTTGGGCCTCAGGCTTGACTCCTAGACTCATGCCTGTTTCAGGTTCCCTTGCTAGGGACTAGCTCCCCATCCCTGTCCCTCTAGCTGGGACTGTGGCTTCCCTCACAGGGCTGGAGTCCTCCAAAGATTCTGCCCAGGAATAATCTTTTGCCCGAGGCCATACCAACCCAGGTGCCCAGTAACACCTCCAAAAGGCAGTGTTCACCCTGATGCTACACGTCCCTCTCTGGAAGGCCCCACCTTCCCTGGCATTCAGTGGACAAGGGAGTACAGAGTGAAGAGTGCTGGGAAGCAGTAGACACCTGCGCCCACATACAATCTGATATGCAACACGTGTTCTATGCACGATCCCTCACAACCTCTGACAATGCCACATCCACACAGGACTGGCACATGCCTCCCAGGTGTGATGCTGCCACATGTATGTGGTCCCAGTTTGATGAAGGAACACATCTGGCATCATAGCCTCTGCTTTCCTGGGACTCAGCTGTTCCCCTCACTAGCTCCTTCCTAGCCTTGCTGTGGTCCCACCCTCCAAAGGCTCCAGGGGGTCTTTCTTGAAGACATGACAGGGAACCAGAAGGGCAAACTCCATCATGTCCCAAAGAGGGTGCCTAGGGCTGGATGCCCTGCCCAGCCTAGCCTTGCTGTGGTCCCACCCTCCAAAGGCTCCAGGGGGTCTTTCTTGAAGACATGACAGGGAACCAGAAGGGCAAACTCCATCATGTCCCAAAGAGGGTGCCTAGGGCTGGATGCCCTGCCCAGCCTCACGTGAGAGCATCAGCCCATCGGGATGCATGTTCTCTCAGACCAGCTCATTCATCAGCTGGACGTGGGGACAGCCATGCCATCTTCCACTTCCTGCCTGCAGAAAGCTGAAGGGCTGCTGGCAGAAGCTGTACTCCAGGAGAAGGAAGGCTGGCATGGGGGCCCACCCAGAACCTTGGGAGGCTGACTATGATTTGTTGCCTTGTGAGGGGCTGTTCCATGAGTACCTTGAAATGGGTAAGACCCACACAAATCCTGGCCTACCTTGAAATGCAATGTGTCACTGGGAGGTAGCTGGGGGACAGGAGGGGCACTGGGAGTCAGGCCTATAGATCCCTGGAGAAGAGATGCATTGGCAACAGAGCGAGGGTAGGGGGTGGAAGGAAGTTTGGGGATGCCTGGGAGCGGAACGTCCCAGGGAGAGCCAAGATTCTGTGGCATGTGAAGTGAGGTACCCCTGAGCCATGTCAGCCTAGAGGACTGGCTTCCTCCAGCAGCTTCCAAAGTTGTGAAACTGCCAAGTGGTGGCCCATACCCATGGCTTGAGGGGCGTGATGGTCTTGAGGGCTGGGTTTTACCTGACTAATACAAGGGAGTCCTGACACAGTCATAACTTAGTGAGCCCAGTTGTCTCAGCAGAACACGTGACAGAGTTGCCTGGCAACCAAAGCACAACCAGTTACAGTTGCAGGATCATTCTGTGGATAAAAAACTGGGTGGGTTACAGGAAGCCGGTTGATATTATGTACCCTCCCGTCCTACACAAAGACATCTGGAGACCTCGCTAGCAATTTTACAGAAGACTCATGCTACCTTTGGAGATAAAATGGGGCGGGTAGCTCTAAAGCCAGAGACAGGTTTTGCTTTCCTTTCTGCCAGTAAGAGTCCTTGACTTCAAGTGTCCCGGGTGGCCAGGGCCATCTAAGAAGCACCAAGATCAGAGCAGTGCAGATCACGGCTCCAAGCCCAGGCAGGGGCCAGTTAGGAAGGTGGGCGGTGATCCTTGGACTGCATACAACAGGAGGGGAGCAAATAGTGTGAAACCAACGATCTGATGCTTTGGTGTGCAAGCTGGGCGTCCCTACCCCATTCCCGCCACGGGTGGTCTGAGAGGTTTACCAGCTCCAACCAGCAGCTACTCCTGCCCGTCAGTGCTGCAGTTCGGATTCGTCACCATCTTCGTGGCCGCCTGCCCGCTGGCACCGCTTTTTGCCCTGCTCAACAACTGGGTGGAGATCCGCCTGGACGCGCGCAAGTTCGTGTGCGAGTACCGGCGCCCGGTGGCCGAACGCGCCCAGGACATCGGCATCTGGTTTCATATCCTAGCGGGGCTCACACACCTCGCGGTCATCAGCAACGTGAGCTCCCGGGCGCCTGCTGGGTGGGGCAGGGGTGTGGCGGGGTGTGGCGGGATGGGGCTGCTGCTGACCCCGTGCGGATCCTGCGCCCCCAGGCCTTCCTGCTGGCCTTCTCCTCCGATTTCCTGCCGCGCGCCTACTACCGCTGGACGCGCGCCCCCGACCTGCGCGGCTTCCTCAACTTCACGCTGGCGCGCGCGCCGCCCGCCTTCGCCGCCGCCCACAACCGCAGCTGCAGGTGAGCCCTGGGCAGAAGAGAGCTTTCTGTGTTATTGATCATTGCTCTCCCGATGCCCGCTCTCACCTCTGAGATACATGGTCTTTGGTTGGTCTTTGATACATCTCTCATGTATCTAAGGAAGACCTCGAACTCTTAGAAATTTAAGATTTGATGTATATGAGTTTGCCTACAAGTGTGCGCATGATCAGGAAGGCCATAACAGGGCATTGAGTGGATTTCCTGCAACTGGAATTACAGATGACCGTGAGCGACCACGTGGGTGCTGGGAATCGAACCCTAAGTACTTTCCAAGAACTTAGGAACCACTGAACCAACTCTCCAGCACCTGGCCTTGAGTTCTTACGTAGCTAAGGTTGACTTGAACTTCTGGTACTCTCTTGCCTCTAGTTCCACAGTGCTCCTGGAGCCTGGCTTCCACATGTAGTTTATTTTTATTTTTATTTTTTTTACTCCTGTCTAGAGTTAAAAAGGCACACTCCTTTCTTTCTGAAGTATCAGTAAACAAACTGATGCCAAAATTTACTTCAACACATTTGGTAGTAGCCTGAGTCTTATTAAAGTCAAATGTCTCTGTTACTAGTTCCACAGTGATTGACAGGAGTTACTTAGGAGTAGGCTCCCTAACTCTCTCTCTCTCCCTTTTTTTTTCTTTTCTTTTTTAGTGTGTATTGGTGGTTTGGTTGTGGCTTGGAGGCTGTCCTGGAACTCGCTCAGTTAGACCAGGATGGCCTTGAACTCACAGAGATCTGCCTGTCTCTGCCTACCCCATGCTGTGACTAAAGGCATGTGCCACCACCACCCAGCTGTGCATTGGTGTTTTGCCTGCTTGTATGTCTGTGTGAGGGTGTCAGATCTTGGAGTTTACAGACAGTTGTGAGCTGCCATGTGAATGCTGGGAATTGATTCCAGGTCCTCTGTGAAAGTAGTCAATGCTCTCTCTCTTCTTTAAAAACCTTGTTTTAATTAGGCCTACCCATTTCCCCCGATGCCCCCCATCTCCTCTTCCACCCTCCCTCATGTCCCCCACTGCCAATTTACTCAGGAGATCTTGTCCATTTCCCCCTCCTAGGTGGATCCAAGTGTGTCTTGTGTAGGCTCCTCCTTGTTTCCTGGCTTCTCTGGGGTTGTGGCCTGTATGCTGGTTGTCCTTTGCTTTATGTCTATTGCCACTTATGAGTGAATACACATTATATTTGTCTTTCGGGTCTGGGTTACCTCACACAGGATGTTTTTTCTAGTTCTGTCCATTTGCCTGCAAATTTCAAGATGCCGTTGTTTTTTACTGCTGTGTAGTACACCATTATATAAATGTACCACACCTTTTTTTTTTTTTTTTAACCATTCTTTAGTTGAGGGGCATCTAGGCTGTTTCCAGGTTCTGGCTATTACAAACAATGGAGCAGTCAGTGCTCTTAACTGCTGAGCTATCTCTCTCCAGTTCCTGGGAGAATGAAAACCTAAACAAACCCAGCCAACCCAAACATTGATTGGAGAACTTGAGTTGATGTATGCATTTCATTCTTCTATTAGTGATCTGATCACAGTGGGGTTTTGCACGTTTTGTATGAGCTTGAAAACATTTTCTTAACTTTGGAGCATGTTTACAGATATACCCCTTAGGCCAGGGTTACTTTTGATTTTCTCCTTTCTTCCCATCCCATCTCACTGAACCCATTAGATGCCAATAGATGTGACTCAAACTCCTGTAAAATGTAATGTCACTTTCTCCAGATGGCTGTTTTTGTTATATGTATTTTGAAGTTCTTAATTTTTAAATGTATGTATTTATTAGTATACATCGTTACTCATGCATGTATCCCTGCAGGCCAGGAGAGGGCACCAGACTTCACTATGGATGGTTGTGAGCCACCATGTGGTTGCTGGGAATTGAACTCAGGACCTTTGGAAGAGCAGCCAGTGCTCATAACCTCTGAGCCATCTCTCCAGCCAAAAGTTCTTAATCTTTTCAGAGACGTTTGCCTTTTATTTTTATTTCTCCCTTATTTATTTAGTATACATTTCCCAGTGAAGCCTCCTTCTCCTGTACGGTGATCTTCACCCACCTATTTGGTATTTAATACACACTAACTCCATCTTGTTACAGAGTTTTGGCTTTATTTAAAAACAACACAGAATATTCTTAGTGATGCTAATCAGACTTCACGGTGTATCTTAGCTCTGAGGTTGGTTCTCTCCTCCAAATGTGGGGCTTGGGGATGGAACTCCAGCCATCCGGCTTGACTGACGGCAGGTGCCTTTCCTCAGAGCCACCTTGCTGGTCCTGCAGGTGCTTCTTAGGCCTTGTCCTCCCTCTGAGCACCTTGTTCTTCCTACTGAATAGCATCCTTTAAGTGCTTTCTTCAGGAAGGATATGCGATGGGTAGGCTTAGGCTTTTGTTATTTATTTGAGGCAGAGTTTTGGTGTTTAGCCCAATTGCCCTGGAATTCACTGTGTAGAATGGGCTGGCTTCAAACTTGCAGTGATCCTCCAGCCTCAGCTTCACAAGTGCTGGGATTACAGGCATGTGCCTCCATGCTGGTCAGTTCTTTATATTTTTTAAAGATTTTTTTTTTTTTTTTTTTTTTTTTGAGCTGAAGATCCAACCCAGGGCCTTGCACTTGCTAGGCAAGCACTCTACCACTTAGCTACAGCCCCACCCCAAAAGATATTTTTATGTGTGTTTTGCTTGTGTGTTTGTATGTGTACAACATAATTACATTGCCCACAAGGAAAGATCAGAAGAATGCATCAGGCTGGACATAGTAGCAAATGACTTAATCCCAACACTTAGGAGGCTGTTGTTCTTTTGCTGCAGCTTTTGCCTAAGAAACACAAACACGAGACTCAGCGCCCACGCGGAGTTTATTGAGAGAGGGGAGATGAAAAGGGGGTAGCTAATGGCCAACCGAAAGTGGGGAGAGAAAGAGACAGAAGGGGCCCCAGAGAGAGAGAGAGAGAGAGAGAGAGAGAGAGAGAGAGAGAGAGAGAGAGAGAGAGAGAGCAGGAGCAAGAGAAGGAACGAGAGAGAGGTGTGCTTGGCACGCTTGCTTTAAAAGGGGGGCTTGCACATGTGTAACTGCAGCCAGGTAAAGGCTTGAACAGCTAGGTAAAGCCTGATGTAGTGATTACGTGACCATAGGTGTCCTGCCCATCAGAGGCGGGGTCCACAGACTGCTGAGCCCCAACAGTGGGTCTCTATGAGTTTGAGACCAGCCTGGTCTACAAAGCAAGTATCAGGACAGCCAGAGCTACGTAGTGAGACCCAGTCTCAAAACAGACACACACACACACACACACACACACACACACACACACAAGCACACACGCAAGAGAGAGAGAGAGAGGGAGGGAGGGAGAGAGGGAGGGAGGGAGGGAGGGAGAGAGAGAGAGAGAGAGAGAGAGAGAGAGAGAGAGAGAGAGAGAGAGAGAGAAACACACATTAAGTTCCCTACAGCTGGAGTAATAGACAATTGTGAGCTACCATGTAGGTGCTGGGATCCAACCCAAGAACTCGTAAATGCTAAGCCATTCCAGCCCCTCAGTTCTTAGATATATGAAAATATTTCTCTGTGTCCTTGTCCTTCAAATAATAAATACAAATTGCAGGTGAAGTCGTTTTGCTTGTATTTTGGGAAATACTATTCATTTGTGACTTGCTATGCCCTCTCTGTAAAAAATATAACCGGCACAAACAATTAGAAAGGAGGGTTTTATTTTCGCTTGTGGTTTCTGAGGCTTCAGGCCATGGTTGCTGGTGTCTCTGTTTTGGGGACTGTGGGTAAGGCAGAGGTGTGCAGAGCAGAAATGCTCATGTGATGACAGCCAGGAAGCAGGGGAAAGACAGCAGGGCTGGAGGCTAAGCGCACTCTTCAAAGGCATGCTTCCAGGCAGCCGCTCCCCCCACCAGGCACTGCCTACCTCCTAAGTGTCTACCCACCCCACCCCCACCCCACGCAGGGCTTCAGGGGTGTCCCAGATCCAAACGTAGCAAGGATTTTTGCTTTCAATGACGTTTTAATTTTTATTCTATTTTCTTGGTTTCTCAGGACAGGGTTTCTCTGTGGCTTTGGAGTCTGTTCTGGAACTAGCTCTTGTAGACCCTGGTCTCAAACTCACAGAGATCCGCCTGCCTCTGCCTCTAGAGTGCTGGGACTAAAGGCATCACCACCACTGCTGGGGATAATAATAGTGTTTTTATTTATTTTTTAAAAAGATAATATGTACATGTATGCCTGCAGGCCAGAAGAGGGCACCAGATCTCATTACAGATGTTTGTGAGCCACCATGTGGTTGCTAGGAATTGAACTCAGGACCTTTGGAAGAACAGGCAGTGCTCTTAACCACTGAGCCATCTTTCCAGCCTGATGCTTTTAACATTTAAGATTTCACCCCTGCCCCCCCCCCCCCCCCGGGATTTCCTAGTGATGCCTTTCCTGGAGTGTGGAAATCTGTCTTTATGGCGTTACAAACATAAGAAGATGTCAAAAGATAAGCTGGTCTGAGATAGTGCAGTCGCTAAAGGCAGCATGTTCTGATAAAGCACTGGCTCTCACCTCCCTAACACTGCGACCCTTTAATACAGTTCCTCACGCTGTGGTGACCCCCAACCATAAATCTGTTTTTGTTGCTACTTCACAACTGTAATTTTGCTACTCTTATGAATTGTAATGTAAGTTATCTAAGCCTTCTTTCCTTCCTTGATTTATTTATTTATTATGTATATAGTGTTCTGTCTGCGTGTACCCAGATCTCATTACAGATGGCTGTGAGCCACTGTGTGGTTGCTGGGAATTGAACTCAGGACCTCTGCAAGAGCAGCCAGTGCTCTTAACCTCTGAGCCATCTCTCCAGCCCAAAATGTGTGCTTTCTGATGGTCCTAGGCAACCCCTGTGAAAGGGTCATTTGACCACCAAAGAGGTCACAACCCACAGGTTAAGAACTGTTGTGGTGCCAGACGGTGGTGACGCACACCTTTAATCTCAGCACTCAGAGGCAGGTAGATCTCTGAGTTCAAGGCCAGCCTGGTCTACAGAGTAAGTTCCAGGACAGCCAAGGCTATTACACAGTGGAACACTGTCCCGGAAAACCAAAAGAACCGCGGTGGTAAGGGAATAAAGCAGCTGCTGACTTGTAGAGATTATACCTTCTGGGTGTAAGAAGATGGACATTGTTTGTAGAAGCCTTATTGGGCTGTTACATCTGTTTAAGACACTTGTACCTTACCCAGTGGGGTAAAAGACAACCTTCTGCATCCACCCATTCAGGACCTTAGCAGTTAAAGATGCTATCAGAGTCCCTGTCTAGGGGAAATTCCTATTTCAGGGACCTTTGGGTCTGTGGGCAGCACCAAAGAGGCAGAGAAGCGGATTCTAGGAAAGGCTGATTCTAGGTGGGCCTCTTGCCGGCTAGAGCTCAACCCAAGAATTCAATTCTAGGTGGGCCTCTTGCCTGCTAGAGCTCAACCCAAGAATTCAATTCTAGGTGGGCCTCTTGCCGGCTAGAGCGCTTCCCTGAGTCTTGTGTCTCTTGCAGGTACCGGGCTTTCAGGGATGATGATGGACACTATTCCCAGACTTACTGGACTCTCCTGGCCATCCGCCTGGCCTTTGTCATCGTGTTTGAGGTATCCAAGGCATCTGAAAGTTCTTTCAGTGACTCCCATCTTGCTGGCTCCTTAACATTATGCCCCTGACTTGCTTTGCCTAACCTAAGCTAAGCCTGGTCAGTAAGACCAAACGAACTCCCCTTCTGTTTTCCCAGCCCATCAAAGTTCTGTGCATCTTACCTTCCCTTGCTGACCTCTGTCCCTGGCTCACGGGCTAGCAGCCATTGAGTGCTTTGAGGATTGAAAGGTGCTGTGGGGAAATCTGAAGGGCCACACACACACCCTAGTCTCTGAGTTTCGCTCAGCTGGGGAGCCCGCCTGGAAGGCGGCTTTTGTTTTACCAAGGGCCGGGGTGGGTGGGGTTTCTACCACCAGCACGTGGTGTTCTCCATCGGCCGCCTTCTGGACCTCCTGGTTCCTGACATCCCAGAGTCTGTGGAGATCAAGGTGAAGCGGGAATACTACTTAGCTAAGCAGGCGCTGGCTGAGAATGAGGTGAGCATCCAAGCCCTGTCCCTCCTGCTCTGGGCCACGTGACTAACCTTGGTTTCCTCCTGGTCAGTCCTGGCAGTGAGTGAAGGACCCGAGGGCTTTAGCATTGCTTCTATTCTGTGGCCAGTCTGACAATTCACTTTCTTCAAAACAGGCTCTCCTTGGAGCAACAGTGAAGGATGACCAGCTTCCAAGCTCAGAGTCTGCGCCTTCCAGCCTAGGGTCTTAGAACCAGTGACCTCCAGGCGGTGGTGGAGCACGCCTTAAATCCCAGCACTCAGGAGGCAGAGGCAGGTGGATCTCTGCGAGTTCGAGACCAGCTTGGGATGCAGAGCTAGTTCCAGGGCAGGGAAACCTTGTCTCGGGGTGGGGGAAGGACTGGTGACCTTGTCTCCTCCATCTTTGAGGTCACAGTAGGGATCCTGGAAGCTAACACTTGCCTGGAAGACTGCTGAAGAAGCACTAGGTGACAGTTCACGGTGCATGTCCTTGGAGGCCATGGCCATGCTCCTGTCCCCAGCTCGTTAACCCCTACGCTTGTTTAGACATGACCCTTGGTCACCAGTCTTTGGCTCACACATACTGCTAGGTCGCTACCCCAATGTAGCAGCAGTGCTTAGAGACATCTGTTTGCCTCAGGGGGCTCTCCTCTCCTGCCATTCCTCAGTTCCATGAGGCAATGACTTGTCCCCCTGTACCCCATGGCAAAGGGGCTGTGTGAAACGCTGGCTTCTGTGGCTCTCACTTTTACAATGCTGGCCATTGCACTTCCCTTGCCTCATCCGTGACTTTCTCTTGTCCCCGACAGGGAGGATCCCTGTTTCCTGTCCCTAAACCAAAGGCTAAGGATTCCCTGTATGTATTCCTGAAACTTAGTGACCAGGAGGTTCCCTACTGTTGACAGCTCCCCCTCCCCCAAAAGCTCTTCTGTCAGCTGAGCGAGCAGGTTAGACCTTGCCTCCTCAAGCTCTATTCAGTTCTTCTGCAGCCTTCCTGTGATGGTGGCATCATGCCTTCAGACCTGCCTTTCCTCACGTGGTCAGTACATGTCTGCTCATCTGCCTTTACCAGATACACATGGCAGTTCAGTCGGAAGCCTGCATCTGCCCCTCCTTTCACACGGAACTCCCCAGGGCTCTGGGTTCTCTGTATCTTGGCCTCTATCCTGACAGATCAAGGGCCTCTGCAGAACCCGCTCCGTCTCCTGTGCCTTCCAGGCCAGGGACTCAGTGCATAGCAAACACAGAAGGGGGAAGGTAGTGGAATGAAGTCCCTTACAGTGGAAACAGGAACAACAACAAAAAGCAGAAAACAGGTTTCTATGACACCTAGTGGGCCTTGCCCATTACCTCTTCTGTGTTTGCACTTCCTTTCCAAATTGGGTACAACTTGGGCCTTTTCCTGTTGCTTGCCTTGCCTTCTGTTAGCTGGGTTAACTGATGGTTAATTGCCACCTATTTCCTAACTTAGCAGCCCACTCCTGCTGGAATAAAGGTCTGAAAGTCACTACTGATCTGGGCTTATTTCTGTAGGGTTGTTAGGACTGGTGACAAGAGGTATACGCAGTTTTGGAAAGGCTGCGTGAAGCTTGCACATTCCCTTTGAAAATCTTTTTTCCAAACGCTGTGCTCACCCACCCACCCATTGCTGAACTTTGTCAACTCCTGGCCTCAGCCGTGGCTCTGTGCTTACTCTGGCATTGGACACAGGATGAGGCTGCCCACTGAAGCTCGCTCGCATGGCTACTGGATGACCTAGCCAGTTCAATGAGCACAGTTGCTAGGTAAAGCCTTACTACCCGAAGCTCATGTACTTTCTTCAAGCTGTTTGTTTAGCTGCTGTAGTCTTTAAAATCTCCTGTTGGGAGTAAGTGTGGGGATGTATGCCACGGCGCAGGAAACACTTTGTGGGGCCAGTTCTCCCACTGTGGGCTCCGGGGAATGAATGAAGGTCTGGCTTGTGCAATGGAGTGCTCTGAGTGAGAAGTGCCCCCTCCCCCATGGGCTTTGGCAGTTAATACTCCCCACCTGGCACTGCTATTTGGGGACATTTAAAAAGGTACATCCTTGCTGGATGGAGTCCTAAGGAGTGGGCTTGGAGAAAGTGTCACTCCAGTTGGTGTCCTCTGCTTCATATTTATGAATCAGGATGCAAGTTTTCATCTCCTGCTGTTATGATGTCTCCACTACTAGACTTTAACCCCTTAGAACCATAAGCCGAAATAAACTTTCTTCTGAAAGTGCCTTGTTTTATCACAGTGGCAGAAAAGTAACTAATGCATGCGGCCAACATTTCTACCTGCTAAGCCACTTCTCACTGGCTCTATCTTTAGAGAATGCTTGTTTTACCAGAATTTCATACAAACACTATGCTGAAACCAATGCAGGGTGGTCCATCCAGAACAACTAAGCCAGGAGTGAGCCATGAACTCCCAGTGACTTCCACTGCACACCAGGGTCTTACCCATGCTAAAAGAGGTGCTTATTGGCTACTGAGACCTGAAAGTAGACCCACTGTGGGGCTGTTTTTATCTGGAGCCATCCTGCAGGTGTGCTCAATCAGGTTGCATATCCTGGGATGGAGACCCTGGGTCACAAGCCTTCTAAGCAAGAGGTACAGTACGTTCTTTAATAAAAATCTAAACTCACTCCTTTAGCCAGTTTAATGGGATCTTTACCTCGCAGGGACTGAAGTGGCTTCTGCTACTTAATTACCCTTGCTTTGCCTCCTCCACCCCCTTCCTCTCCCACTGTTAACTCCCACTGATAACAGGCAGAGATCTGCCCCCAGCCCCAACAGCCTCAGCCCGGGTGTTGGGAGCCTGCCAGGAATGTCAACAGAAAACCGGGGATGTTTCTAGTTTTGTAAAAAACCATGCTGCTCCCCAAGCAGAGCTGGCTCAGTTATCTGCTCTGGGGCAGCCACTGATTGGGGTGAAAGGCTGGGTCAAGGTGCAGGAGTAGGCAAGACTTCATGAAGACACTACTCAACAGCCCACTGGAAGGGACAGGAAGGAACAATGCTAAGGATTGCTAGAGAATCACAACATGGATCGGGGAATTATCCAGGGACACTGTTACCATCTAGTCACAAGGAGAGATATATACTGCATAAAATGAGTCTCATCACACTGCATCTGGTTTTGGGTTTTATTTTAGAATTTATAAAATTCCAGTGTCATCCATATTCATGAGCCTTTTACACATGTTTGCATATAATCTCCAAATTCCAAAGTTAAGGCCAAGGGATGGATGTAGCTATGGAAACATAGGACATGGAAGACATTCAACAAGGAGGAAAGGATACTCCCCATCTCTGCCTAGACCCCTCAACAGCTTGGAGGCTGCAGGGAGGTGACCCGGGCACAATTTCATTGTCCTTATTAACAATCAGAGAAAAGGACCGAGACCCTCAACAGTATAGGGCAGGGTTTACATTTACAGCACTTAGCAATAAATGGAGATGTGCAAAATCGTGTGGTGATAATTTAAACTTTACCTTCTGGGGCTGGGAAGAGACTGGATGGTGTAGGGTGACAATGAAGAGAGATGAGGGGCAGGCGGGCAGGAGAAGCAAGGTGTCCCCAGTCTCACATATACCACTCCTGTAAATGGGTACACGTGGGACTGCCTCATCTACAGGGAACTAGTTAGACTTGAAAAGCAATTCTGGATCCACTTAGGAGTTAGAGTCTACAGGTCGCCAAGCCTGAGTTATTAAATGGAGAGTCAAAGACTTGGGGAAAGGCGTCACAGCAGAAGTGACAGTTCCCAGGGAAGGCCATGAGATGGGCACAGGTTGGCTTTTCTAGGAACCCAAGTATCTGGGACAGGACATGTTACTAGTTGATCAGATGACCTGGAAATAAAAGACCTGTCCTTAGTCTCCACAGAACAAGAGGGACACTTGTGTTGGGGACCACTTTTCCTGGTGAGGGTTGGCCTGAAGCCAGCTAGCTAGCCGGGGCCAGTGTCCAAGTTACTTCTGCACCTGAGAGAAGGCCTCCCTCAGCTAGCAGCACTCCCTGCCCTGGGCCCTTCTAATCCATGCTAAGCCACAGCCTCTACTGATGACACCTGCCCTTAAGCCTGTCGCTCAGGACTGCTTAAAGCATCAGGTATGCCTGCTGGAAGCTGCATGAACAGGCTGGCTGGGAATAAACGAGCAGCCTGCTCCGGACCAGCCCCTTAACCATGTGACCCGAGAGGAAGCAATAGCTGACACCTCCTCAACTCAATGGCAAGCGCAGAATCACCAGAAAGGCCTCCATCAAGAGAAGCGCCTCGGGTGGCACTAGCCCACACAGGAGTACTATCACACTGGCTGAGGTAGAGAGAAGGCAACCGAACACGAGGTGTCTGGGTGAGGCAGAGGCCAAACACTGTGGGAAAGTCACTTAGGGTCAAGCCCCCTCCCCCACCAAAGAGAAGCCAGCCTCTACCTCCCTTTGCCCCCAAAGTCTCAAGCCACCCCCGGTCACTGACAGCCACAGGGAACCCAGGTGGCACACAGCCACGCCTCTAGGATATATATCAGCTCATGAGGCTGGAGCTGCAGTAGGAACCCCTGATGCTTTTAGAACCCAAGTGGGTGTCATCAGCTGTAGAGGACCCAGGCTACCCTCTACCTCTATCACCAGGACATCTGACCTCTTGCTGTCCAAAACCATGCCTTCCTCCTATCCTGTAGCCTGTGCTAAGCAGATTGACAGCTAAAGGAAGCTGACTGCTTTCCACAAATAGGAAGGTCTGGGCGACAGGTGGCGGGCAGGAGGGAGTGGGAAAGGAAGAGGGCAAACGTTTTGGCTTTTATAAAGTCAAGGAAATTTATTTCCTGAGGTCATGACACAGGAAGTCAGCTCCTAGCCGCTGTGGAGCTCTGGTGTGAAGTTCAGAGTGCTGACTACATGCTGGGTGGACCAGAAGCTGGAGTCTGTGGTCACAAAATGCTCCAATACCTTGCTAAGTTAGTGTTTCACACAGTGGCGTGCCTGTCCCAGAGCACAGCATCAGGAGCAGACCCTGAGCCTGCTGGGTGCTGACCAGGCCTGGAGAAGCAGCCACACAAGGCCAGCCCACCAGGCTTTGCTGCGAGACCTCGGGGAGGGGGAGAGCATCAACAATTTATGAGGGTCCAGCTGCTGGGTCAGATTGAGACAAACCATTGTGTGGTTGGGTTTGGGCAGCAGGCTGGAAAGGTTTCTTTTTGATCATTATCGTTTGGGGCCCCAAGGGAGGGTCTTGGGAGCCACCTGAGCCCCAAAACTGGGAAATTCTTCAGAGCTGCTCATATCAGGAGCCTGTGGGGAAGGAAGACACACTTTAGTACCGGTGGCTCTCCCATACTGATAGTTTCCATCCAAAGCAACGCCAGCCACCCACACACTACACCCCCAGCTTGGCCCGCAGGGACCAGGCAGCACACAAGGACCATCTCACCTTCTCGCTGCTGTTGGAGGTCCAGGGAGCATCCCGCACCACAAAGCCTTTGGATGGCGCCTTGGACTCTTCATGTGCCGGGGGCTTCATGTAAACCTGCAGCGCCTCACTGTCCACCACATCAGCTAGCTGCATGGACGGCACAGAGACGGGGTGCTGGTCAGTGTACAGCCAGCCAGCCAGCCAGCCAGCCTTCTGACAGCTACACCATGGGGATGCCTGCACACCCACTTGCCCCTGCCTATGGAAGCATGTGAGTGAGTGAGGGACCGGGTTATCACTGGATGACTGTGGCCACGCCTCCAGCTAGGCGAGGGACAGGGTGTCTCAAGAGCTCAGCTTGAGGGCCCCCAATGATCCTGCCCACCCAGGACTCACATATTCCTCCTCTAGGTTGAGGATGTGGTCGATGGCTTCCTCCACATTCTCTGGGAGTCCGGTCACAGTGACACAATTGGGGTCTGGAGCTCCAGTCTGTGGGAAGCGAATGTCCACCTGGAAGAAGCAGTGTGCAACCAGTGTCAAATGTGACATTGAAGGGAGGACTGGAGACCAAGGTCCACCTCCACACTCCCATTGTCAGTAAGAAAGGGCTGCCTTCCGAATCCAGAACATCCTAAAGTTTGGTTTTAGGCTTCTTCACTTGAGGACATCACCTGCATCATCCTGTCAGGTTCCCTGAATAAAGGGTCCTGAGTATGTGTGTGACTATCTTGCAGAAGACCATAGCAGAGAGCCTGATGGCTCTGCCCTTCTAGTGGCCCTTCCTGTGAGCCCTCACTGTCCTACAGCTTGTCCTAACACCTTAGAACCAGACTCAACCCCTCCTGGCTCATGTGGTCAGCAGCATGGACAGGAGCCTGCAGGTTCCCAGTGCACTGACAGGATGGGAGCTCTCATTCTTGTACTTCAGTTGGCTCTAGACTCACCTTGAACTCATCCATGATTTTCCGGATGGCTTTGCCCCGGGCACCAATGATGCGGGCATGCACACGGTGGTCCAGTGGGACATCCTCAGAAACCATCTGTTCAAGCTCACCCACAATTTTCAAGATAGCATCACGGGCAGCTTCGGTGTTCTTCTCATACCCTGTGATGGTGATTTGGTCCTGAGGCTTAAAAAGGAGAATTCAGTCAGAAGAGTGAGACTCTTCCGGGACAACCCCAGGGTAACAGTGTGCTGACCTGGCTGGCTGGTGTGGATGTGCAGCTGTGTGGATGATCCATCAGACCTCACCTTAGGGGAGGTGGCTGACATAACAGCACAGGATAGAGGGTTAAGGGTGGTCATCAGTTAAGAGTGCTAGCTATACTTGTAGAGGACCAGAGTTCCTAGCATCCACGTTAGGCAGTGACTATCTCCAGGAGGCCTGAGGCCCTCTTTAGTGGATACCTGCACTGGTGAGCTCACATGCAAGTATGCATAATCTAAAGTGAGGAGTTAAAATCCTGGGCTGGAGAGAAGGCACTGCTTTTGTAGATGACCTGCTCAATTGTCCATAATCCCGGATCTAATGACTTCTTCTGGCCTCCATGGGTACAACACACGTTTGGTGCACATACATACACACAAGCAAAACATTCACACTCAAAAAGTAAACCAGTAAACAAAACAACCACACACAGAGTTAACATCCATTAAGCCCTCATTCCTTCCCAAAACCCAAGAAAGACAGAAAGGAGGGGTGGGTGATGTAGTATACAGTAAAAATAACAAGGCACTTGCTGCCTTTAATTGACAACTGTTTGACCCCTGGAACTGTGATGGTAGAAGGTTCATAACCACCCCCTCTGATCTCCATGTGTGCTGTGGTGTGTGTGCACTCACACGTACACACATGCAAATAAATGTTAGGGAAAAAAAGAAGACAAAGCTAGGAAGGACAGATCTGATCATAAGGATGGAGGAAGTACCAGTAGGTGGGCTCAAGGAAAGCAGGCACTTTGCAGGTTGGGGGCTACTATGCCACCAGGTTCTCACTCAGGCCTCCCTGTACCAGCAGACCCAAAAACAGATCTGAGCAACAGACAACTCAGGGAACATGGAAGCTCAGGGGGAGCAAAAGCAGAGTGTAATCTCTCCAGGGTAGATAGCCCACCCAAAATAAAAGCAAAGAATACACAGATACTACGAAGTAACACCTGCAGCTAATTAACATTAGGAGGCAGAAAGATCCAGCCTGGGAGGGAAGCAAGGGATCTAGGAACAAGGGGAGAGGCGGCAGACTAAGGGAAAGGCCAGGCAGTGGATCCAAATAAGGTCCACCAATAACAGGCATGCCATGGCCAGCACGCTCCATAGAATCATTGAGCTGTGAAGCTCTCACAGCAAAAAGCTGTGGATTTAAAGAGACCAGGGCTGGCAAGACGGCTCAGTGGGTAGAGGCACTTGCTGCCAAACCCAGTGAATTCAATCTTTGGGACCTACATGGTGGACAGATCCAGGGGATCTCTGGCTAGCACCAGGTACATGTCAGGTGCATAGCCACACATGGAGACACAATACCCACGGAGACATTAAAAAAGTCAACTGACTGTGTGACTGAAGTGGAAGTAAACAGAAAGGTGGGGCTGGAGAGATGGTTCATTAGAGCACTGCTGCTCTTTCAGAGAGCCTGGGTTCAGTTCCCAGCACACACACGGCAGTTCACAATGGCTGCAACTGGAGTTCTAGGGGTTAATTTTGTTAACACAGTCTCAGAGTTTCACAGTGTGATCAAGTGTCTTGCAATACTAGCCTATTCTACACACTGAGTTTCAGGACAGCCAAGGCTACAGAGACCTCTCAAAAATAACAAAACAAAATCCATGTTGGTCAAGGAAAGATTCCACCTGCCCAACTGTTCTAACCACAACATCTCAGATGGTCATCTTACCTGGTTCCCATCATCTTTATCAGGAAACTGGATGTTCACATCATGCTCCAATCGGATCTGGGTGATCACTGCCCCCTTTCTCCCGATAATTTTGGGATGGTATTTGGGGTCTACAGTGACGCTCAGCTTAAAACTCCTTAAAGCCTACAATGAAGTGAGAATGAGGCAGAGGATGGGGGGAGAGGAAGAAGGGAAGGAGGAGGAAGGGAGAAAAGGAGAGGGAGGGAAGGAGGAAGAGAGAGAGAGAGAAAATGAGTATGAACACTTGTTTTTAAAGCTAAGCCACTTGTACCAAGTCCTATTTCTCTGTAGTCCTGGCTGTCCTGGAACTCACAGGGATCCACCTGCCTCTGGAGTGACACCTGATCTTCCTAAGTCAGAAACTAATGCCTGCTGACAGGAGGCCTTTCACTCTGGTGGTCCAGCCCTGCTTAGAGAACCAGAGGTCTTGCTCATGCCTCACCTAGTACAAAACTGCTCGCAACAGGCTGATGCCTGTCTAGATGGGTAAGACAGCCAGTCCCCTCTCAGCTTTATTCCTCAGTTCTATTTATGAGCCAGGGATCTGATGAATCAGTTTGAAAACATAAAATCTAGTCTTTAGGGCTGGCGTGCATACCGAAGGGGCCAAAAGGCAGTAAAAGCCTATCTATTGGTCCACAGGACCAATAGTTCAGGACCTCCACAGACTAAGGCTAGAGCTGCATCAGAGCACAGTCATATGTGAACAAGCCTCTGAGCAATGCTATTACTGAGCTGAGCTGCACGTATGCACCCATGGGCGCACACACATACCCACCCCCTCCAGTCCCCAGAGTCACATTGTGGTCAGTTTCCACCTCCTAACTCCTGAGCAGCATGTCCCTCACAGCAGCGAGCTATTTGTCCCTGAGACAAGGTACTATCTTGTGCCCCTTTTATAGGAGCTGGCTGATGATAGATCAAAGTATTTCTCTTCATTTT
Organism: Cricetiscus sungorus; assembly: GCA_030556225.1. Classification (NCBI taxonomy): domain Eukaryota; kingdom Metazoa; phylum Chordata; class Mammalia; order Rodentia; family Cricetidae; genus Cricetiscus; species Cricetiscus sungorus. Next base: position 15,345,736 of record JANBXA010000328.1, on the reverse strand, counting down.
GGGAGTAAAAAACTCAAGAGCTAGGCCTTCAGCCTCTCCATAGCAGAACCACCAGATTCTGACAACACATCAGGGACACCTGGCTTGCCCTAGTGTCTGAAATATGCTGAACCCCAATCGCCACTCAGGCCTTGTTCTTGCTTACCCGGTCTTCCTGCTCAGCCTGTAGCTCCTTTACTCGATCCAGTAGCCCTGTCTTAGCCCTGTCCAAATTTGCTGCAAGGCCGGTGATGGCGATGATGTCTGACTGCAGTTCGGGAGCTGGTACATGTATATTCACCTGTCACAACAGAGGCAACTTAATGTCTAGGGAACCAAGATGCACAGGGAGTGATGCTCACCTGCCTTGGGGATTTGAGGGAGACTGGGAAGGTCAGTGGTTGACTGCACAAAGGAGGCAGAGCCAATATGGGCTGACGAAGGACACTAGCACTCAGGAGAATCACCGGCTTTTCTCAGATAAAGTCCCCACACAGTGAACCACGGTCTACCTCAAACTCATCCATCATCTTGCGGATTCCACTTCCTTTCTGGCCAATGATATAGCGGTGAAGATCAAAGGGCACCTCTACCTCAATGGTGACTGGAACCAGTGCCTACAAGGACAATGGCAGAGATTAGGCTAAGAGTTGAAGGCAGAATGGCCTCATAAACTCAAGGCCAACAGTCCTGCAGACAACAATGTACCCTTTTAGAAACCTGTCATGTCAGTGTGACCATAAGATCTCAGTGCATAATGAGCAAGGCAGGACAGGGAGCTCAGCCTAAGGTAATGCTGACAGGGTTTACTCTTGCACCTTACACTTTACTTTTGCACTGTAGCAGGCCAAGGCCATGGGAAGAAGACACAGCACACAGGCCCAACTCTCAGCATGTCTCTGTGGTTGTGCCAACTTTGCCAAAGTCTGTGTGGGTTGCAAGGGCAGATGGATCAGTTATCTGCACTCAAGTCCCAACGTGTGCTGTCTGTCACCACTGCTCTCACTCCTCTCAGTCAACAGAAACTGCCATGCAGACAGTCTGTAAACGAAGGTGCCACGGTGCTTACAACAGGGTATTCAGTTGGGTAAGGAATGGATAGACAGTAGATGGAAAAGAGGCTGGAGTTCATTCACCAACTGCTAATGAGATCCTTTTACAGACTCCATGGCTATGGCCTGAGAGGCTAGGCCCTAACACTGCTGTCAGGGTATAAACTGGTGAAAAGAAATGGCCTCCCCAGGCTGTGTGACCAGACAAGAAAGGCAGAGCAAATGCCAGCCCCACAGTCTGCTGCCTCCTGGGCAGGGTCTGGGCCATCGACGCACCTCTAGGGCTTCCTTGGCAGCCTCACATTTCTCTTTCCGGCCAGAGATGATTATGATGTCACATCTCCTGGGAGAGCCAGGGTCAGAATCTTTGGCTTCTCTGCCCTCTCCAGCCTCATCTCCATTCTCCTGGATGGAAGGCTCTACACTGTGAACTAGGAATAAAGGGGAAAGCCTAGTTAACTATCCCAGAGGTGTAAATCACATACACTAGTGAGTCACAGGCGTGCAGAAGTCCCAGTGCCTGGGGAGGCTGTGATGCAAGCACTCACCACAGTAGACAGGTATGGAGACGCTCAGTCCAAATGACCTAGCTCTGGACAAGGAATGGCAGGGTTTCAGAGATTTGGGGAAGATAAGGTTAGAGGACAAGATAGGCCCATGAGAGTTCCTCATGCCAGAAAGCAAGGAAAAGCCCCAAATAAAGGGGCATGTCATTTACTACAATACAAGTAAAACGGAAATGGGTTTTTGTAAATGCCCAGATAATAATATTAACAACCCATGCATCAAAGTGAGCTAATAGGAGAATAAACCACCAACTGAATTATACTAGGCAAGGGTAACTCTGAAGACACTTTTAACTCTAGCAATACTGACTATGAATTACACAATGAAGCTATGTGACACTAGCTATGATCTTGAGTATACTAGAATTCAGTCAAAAGGTCTCAGAAAACATCCACTGATAAAAGTAAATGTATTAGTGCATACTCAATCTGAAAATGTATTTATAATTGGGGGTTGGAGTGGCTAAGAAAACATATTGCAACTCTTCACGCTGTTCCATGAAGGTTTTCCTAAGTGTTTCAACACTAAAATATTATTGAGAACATCACTCCTGTAAAATCCACAGAGCACTATGACTAAGATTCCTAATAAATGCCTGTTATCTTCAGGAAAATGAAATAATTGTGTGACACACATCATGCACACTAAGCCAATGACAGTAATGTATACAGCAGGCTGCAGGGTCTTTCTGGATTATATAGATCAATGAAGACTCAACAGGAAAGCTCACATCCTGTGTTTTACACATGCCAAGCCGGTAGAGAAAGGTTCATACATGACACTTCCTTGGCAACTGACCACATTAATTCTTCTTGCCTTCACCAAAGTCTATTACCAATCACCCAAGTAGAAAAAGGTAGCAAGCATGGCATGCATGCGTGCTTGTGTCCAGGACGATGGACCTGAATGAAATCCAGGGATAGCATCCAAGCACCATTCCAGTCACCACCAATGTGATCCCTACAGAGGTAAGCTTAAGTAGACCCACCTGGGTTCTCTTCTCTGTCTGGGAACTTAATCTGAACATTGAAGTCCCTAGTGATCTGCTGGATTCTTGAGCCTTTGGGGCCCATGACAGACCGATGGAACTTCTGGGGGATAGCACATTCCACTGTCACTTGAGCTTCCTGAAGATCGACACAAGAAAGAACAAAGGCCAAACTCTGTAAGTCAATGTACCGCATTCTCCCTACCATCTTCCTCATTAGTTCCCATCATCTTTATGAAGCAAACCTAGAGATCCCAGCATGACTGACGGAGGGGCTGGGTTCTAGTGGAAAAAGATGGCCACAACCTGTCTTGGCGCTTTCATGAGCCTGTTCTATGGACCCACTCTAACACGCAATGGTGAGCAGAGCCCCTTGGGCACTCACCAGGTCCTCAATGATTTCCTGAATGCGCTTCTTAGCTGCCTCCACACAGTCCTTGGCACCTTTGAGTGTGACTTTGTCACTCTGAGTGCCAGAGCGTGGGAAGCTGACCATCACCCCGCCATATTCTTCAGCAATCTCTCGCAAGACCTGCCCTCTTCGGATAACAAAATGGCGGTGGTGCTTAGGGTCCACCAGCATGTAGTCTTCAACCACGTTGTCCTGCAGTACAAACAGAAGGAATTGAAGATCTCCGCTACACTGTCATGAGCAGTGGTGACAGCTAAGGCCTGCGACCTACCAGGTTCTGGATCAGTGCTTCCAGCTCCTTCTGGGCCTCACGGACAGCATCCTCCTTCCCTATGATTGTGATCAGGTCCTGGTCCTTGTCCTCAGCAGCCGGGAATATGATGCGGGCTCCAGTACTGTCTCGCACCTTTCGGATTTTACCTCCTCCTTTGCCAATTAGGAATTTGTGGTATTCTGGCTTGGCTCGGATGTCCACGGTAAAACTCTTGGTTTGCTGCAGAAATAAACTTGATGTATATTTGCCCCTCACACTCTGCCTGGACCTCAGTGTGTCAAGAGTTCTGAGAAGTAAGGTGGGCTCTCTTTATGCATCTGCAGTGTCCTGTGTCTTTTCAATGTCCCCACACACAAAGGAATTATCATACACTAACACGTCAACAAACAGCAACACCCAGATAAATGTAGAAAACCTCTGGTCCTATTATTTATCATCAATGACTTGCTACTCTGTGTGGCAAATTGGCAGAGTGCAAGGTCTACTGGGCCACGGTTTTTCTACTGCCTGTGGATGTCACCTGGCCCACAGCATGAAGAATTCAGAGGAAGAAGGCTGAAGAAATTCCATAAAGCATTGACTGGTTTCAAACACTACCACAAGACTATTACTCCTTAGACAAAGATGCTCATAAACAACATTACTTAAAAACTAATGTGGCCAACACTTGCAACCACAACATAAGAGGCTGAGGCAGAAAAATCTTAAATTTGACACTGGGCCTGTTGCACACACAAAAAAAGTAAAAATCAACTAGGGAAACGCAGAAACGTGAACATCTTTACTTATTGGTGAGCAGTTACAAAGACCCACGGCAAACTACTTCCAAGGGTTAGCCAGGCAAGGCCGCAGGTTAGAGGAACACCTGTGCCTACTCACAAATTAGAGTTTTACATACATACAAGATGTTATGAGAATTATAGAATTATAGAATTTAGTATGTAATTTCTACCTGCCAACCACCGAAAATTGAAAATATCTAAATTTACAACATCCACAAGTTCACAAAAGGCTCAGAACAGCCCAAACAATTTTCAATTCAATAAAAAAAAAAAAAAAAAAAAAAGTTTAGGTCTGGAGAGACGGCTCATCAGCTAAGAGCATTGGTTGCTGTTCCAGAGTTCCTGAGTTCAAGTTCCTGCACCCACATGTAATAAGATCTGGCTCCCCCTTCTGGCCTGCAGACAGAATATTGCATAAAAAATCAATTTAAAAAAATTTTAGGGTATGTGTGTTTGTAGGCTCAACATTAACACTGGGTGTTTCCCTTAATCACCCTCCACTTTATATTAAGGCAGGTTTTCTGTTAGACCTCTGGAGCTTGCTATTTCTGCTAGTATGACTAGCCATCTTTCTCTGGAGATTTTCTGACTCTGCTGCCCAAGAATTAAGACTATGACGGGCTACTACACCCCTTGGCTTTATAAAGATGCAAACTCCAGTCCTCATGGCTTTGTGGTAAGCCATCTCCCCTGCCCATGAAAATGTTTTTCAAACAAACAAACAAACAAACAAACAGACAGACAAACAGTATCTCCTTAGAGGGCGGAAGATGGTGTTGAATCTCCTGGAGTTAGTTAACAGGAGGTTCTTAGCCACCCAGAAATACAGCTGGGAACTGAACTCTAGTTAGAGTAAGAGCAGAAAGTACTTAACCAAACTATCCTTATACTGGCCCTCATCCCAATAATTAAAAAATTAAGAGAGAGACCAAACAAACTTGAAGGAAGAAGTCCTATCAGCTGACATGCTGGCCTGTGAGGAATGTACAAAGGTCCATATTCAGACCGAAAGAGTTTGTTTTATTAGTTTTTTTTTTTTTTTTTTTGGGTGACAGACAGTTCTCACTATGTACCCCTTTATTGGCCTGGAACTCAGAGATGTGCCTGTCTCTGCCTTCAGACTGCTGGGATTAAAGGCATACACTACCATGCCAGCCCATGGGGGACTGATGGAAGGACCAATGGAAGAGTCTTTGGTGGTGGCTAATAAATTCAGATGGCAGTAGAGGTCAGAGGACTGTCTGTAGAATCCCAGAACTATACATAAAGAATGTCCTTTATGATAAATCATATTTTAATCCATCCCCCCCAACCCCCACTGTAGTGACTCTCATGTGTGGACAACTGTACACAGAAGAGTCTATTAAGATTTTCCATCCTGAGAAAGGGAGTGTCAGCAGTGACTCACCTTCTCCTCAGCCAGGTGCAGGAGCTGCTTCTTGGCCTTTTCTACATCTGAGGAAGGACCCCTGATCACAACTGTGTCACTTCCAGAACCCTCCACAGGAAAGTGAATGTGTACTCCACCACATTCCTCCATGATGGAGCGGATCAGACGGCCCTTAGTGCCAATGAGAGAGTTGTGAAGTTTGGCAGGGATCGAGACCTCCACCTCAGCTATGTTGGCCTGAAATCAAATAGAACGGAAGTTACACTGATGTGTGACAAGAAAAGGTCAGAAGGAAAGCATGTACTAGATCCTGAAAATGCTTGAAAAAAACAAAAAACAGGATGGGGGAGACTTCCCAGATGTGCTGGGCTTAGGCCAGCAGGAAGACATACACAGTATAATAGGAACGCCTACTTTAGACCGTGCTGCTTTAGTCAACTCTTAAGGTAGCTGGCAGGTCAATTAATTAATGTCTATACACATTTTCTTAATAAAAAGATTCTGATTTCAGTCATGATGAATTTATTCTTTAAACAAGTGGTTTTCCAGACACTGGTAATGAGAAACAGGCAGAGTGAGGCATTAGCTATCAGCCAGTGTGAATACACAGCAGAGTCTAAAGGGGAGGGGGGCACACAACATGGATAAAAAAACCCTGAGGAACAAAGGCTACTTATATACTGATTGATACACACACACACACACACACACACACACACACCTGGCGGGAGAGCCCAGGACTGGAAGGGATGGTGCCTATACCCCAGTCATAGCCACCAGAAGATTCTGGAAATGAATAAGGAGCTCCCCATTACCAGGTCTTTCTGGATAGACAGAATCCGGCTACGGGCAGCTTCACAGTTGGCTCTCTTGCCAGTGATGACAATGGTCTCAGAGTTGCTATTCTCGGCAGGAAGATCAATCTTGGTGTTGCTTTCTTCACGAATCTAAAGGAGAGGTACATAAGATAAATCATTTTCCTACAGCTGAGCACGGACAGGGCTGGAGAAGGTCAGTCCTTCCTTGTAATACAAAGGCTTTAGGGCAGGGCAAGATGAGCTGATCACCTTTTTAATGTTTGCGCCTCCTTTCCCAATAATATTCTTGTGAAACTGTTTGAAGATTGGCACAGAAATTGAATAGCTATTTTCCACCTTAAAGACAAGAGAAGGGAACAGTAACTTTTACTGCCAGAGGGTGAAGTCTCCCTTTATCCCCCAAAGCTACATAAACTCACACATATACCATTGGCAAACAGAGACCCAGCCTACTTTTCTCTCCAACCACTTGATTATCATAAGGAAAAATTATATATTGTTCACCATCTAATTAAGTGCCCTTTTACAGCTTCAACAACAATGTCAAGGCTTGTAGGCCCTGGTACCCTAGAAGCCCAGCACCTAGTAGATTCGTGGCAGTAGTTGAGTGACAGCACTCAGGGAACACAGAAACTACAATCAATTCCCTTTTCACATTTCCTAAACCTTTCACATTAGCATTAAAAAAAAAAAATTAATAAAATTAATTCTTTCTTCCTCCTTTGGAGTCAGGTTCCTACTATGTGAGGATTACAGATAAGTGCAATTATGTTGCCATTCCCAATTTTGAGGAATGAGTTATCAGTAAATTAGTCCCCTTTTACCTATGTATATGAAGGTTCCTTCAAGAATGATAAAGAGGGGTATGGGAAACAGGCAATTACTGACAGTGTAAACTAAGCACCAAGGTACTGAGAGAGGTGCTACCACCACTTTGTTCCAACAGTACTCAAGAGGGTGCAGAACACCGCCTACCAGGTCCGCAACCATCTTCTGCATGTACTTAGTGCATTTCTCCACCTCATTCTTGGGGCCTCTGAGTTGCACGATATCACTTTTTTGTGCTGGGTCTGGAAAGTTGATGATAACCTGAAACAAAATACCACAAGACAGTATACAATCATTCTAATACTAACTAAACACTAGGCAGCAACATGGATTAGTGGGTGACAGTGCTTGCTACTAAGCCTGATGACCTGAGTTTAGAACTCACAAAGAGGAGAACTAATGCTTGCAAGTTACTGCTGACCACAATCCACATATCTGCAATGGTATGCATGCCTAGGAGCATGTATGTTTAACTTTTTTTTTTCAAGGCAGGGTTTCTCTGAGGCTCTGAAGGCTATCCTGAAACAAGCTCTGTATACCAGCCCTGCCTCTGCCTAAAGCCATGTGCCACCAACACCCAGCAAAAGCATGTATGTTTTTAAAGTAAAATACTGACAATTTCTCAAGTGAAAATTATCATTAATCCTAGAAGCTAGAGAATGCTTTTGGGGCTGGCAGCACAGCTCAGATGTAGAGCACTTATTGGCACATATCAGGCCCCGGGGGTTTGGTTCCAAGTAACAAGATGAAACAACAAAAAAACAAAATCGAAGAAAGGAAAGCTTTACCTCTGGGAATTTGTCACGAATTTCGCGAATCCGTTCACCTTTCTGCCCAATGATTGTGCGATGAAATCTTTGCTCAATGATTAGATCCTTGGTACGCTCATTTTCCTAAAAGATAATTAAAGTAGTTGATGCCATTCACCACAGGGAAAGCTACACTAATGATGTGTGTCCTCCCGTCCACAGCAAGCACTAGGTGTAGTGGCCTGCATCAGCCTCCAGAAACAATATGCCACCAGGAGTGCCCATTCCAGGTATAAGCTTAACCTTCAGCTTATGTTATTCTGGAACATAGTTCAGTGAAAGAATGGGCTGTAGCCGCAAGTGCAGTCATTGTAGCAAGTTTCCACCAGAACTACAAACTCTATCCTACACAGCAGGGAAACAATCCTTGACTACAATGGGCTTAGACAACACTCCCTGTGTTAGGAAAGGATGGCTCATCACAGGCCACTGAACCTATACCGTTTCAATGTCCTCCACTGTCCCCACTGAAATGTCAGCAGAAAGAACAGCAGACAGAGACAGAATCCATGAAGAACAATCAGCCTATAAATAAACACAATTGTGGTGGAGCAGATGCAATCTATCTGCTGACCGACTCAGTGTAGGTAGAACACACTCCAGGGCAAGGTATACTAGACAGGAGGCCCAGAGGGCAACAGCAGATCCTGGCCTGACTGTTGAGGGGCAGTCAGAGAGGAGCCAAATGCTCGACCTTACCCTGGGCTACAGGGAGACTAAACCACGCCTCATAAAACATTTCCTCCTAGCATGAGAACTAGGGTAAGGAAAGGAACCGGGACCAACACACAGTAAGGTGTAATAGTCAACTCTGATTCCGTCAACTGGATGCCTCAGGACCACAGGGAGTGAGGCTGCAGTGACTTTCAGGTCTAGAAAGGACTCTGTGAACTGCAGGTCCCAGGCACATGAGACCTCCCCATTCTCTAGCACTCAGGGTCAAGAAAGACAAGACTTGTTGGTGATTAGGGGAAGCCAGCAGAAGAAACATGGCTCCTGGACCACATTCCAACAATGTGTTTCCTTAGAGGCCGCGACAGACAAGCTCTCGGGGTTTGGCTTACCATTCGAGAGGCTAGCTCCAGCAGCTCCCGCTTGGCCTGCTGTACGCCTTGTGGGTCTCCCTCAATCCGGATCAGGTTACTCTTCTCGCTGTCAGGGGGGATGCGCACAGACACCTTGTACTGGTCTTTGATTCTGTTGACTTTGAACAGGGAAAAAAAAATACATCAACACAAAAGGGCAGTGGAAGCTTATACTTCAGGCGAGAGGACAATGCCCTAGAAACTTTGCAAACTAATGGAGAACACAGCCAGATTCTTTTGCTTTGCTTTTTAGACACTGCAAGTTTTGGTTAATAGAAATGACTGATTACTGTGTTGGAGCTCGACCCTCACTCTGAGTGGAAGACTTGGGTAACTGTAAGAGTCCCACAAACAGAGCCAGGAAGTGGAGGTGCACGCCTTCAACCCCAGCACTTGGGAAGCAGAGGCAGGAGAATTTCTGTGAGTGTGAGGCCAGCAAGGTCTTCAGAGTGAGTTCCAGGACAGCCAAGGCTACACAGAAAAACCTTGTTTCAAAAAATAAACAAAAAGAGAGGCCCACAAACCCTGGTGGGCTAAATGTAGCAGGCTGGATGAAAAGATACAGCAGAGAGTTGATTCTGAAACTGACAATTTATCTTGGCCAAAGTGATCTCTTTAGGAAGCTGCATAAAAAATTTCCATTGACAGCAATACCTTTCTGGGCCTATTTGCTCAGCACTCAGGACGCTAAAGCAAGAAAATCATGAAGGCCCTCTCTCTAAGGTCTTCCTCCTCAGTGCTTCAGGGTGTTAGGGCCCTGTCACCACCCATCAGCCTTACTCACTGTTGGCTCCACTCTTTCCAATGAGGTGTCTGTGGAATTTATGGTCAATGTTGATCTCTACATAGTCCATCCGGTTAATCTACAAGGGAAGAACAAAGTTCACAGATGAATGCTTATGGCTAGAAGACATGCCCGGTCATTCTGAAATTCGGAATGACATTAGCATTTACTCCCCACCAACCCCACCCCGGGCCCCAAACAAAGTCTGTCTTGGAATTTTCTGTACACCAGGCTGGCCTCCAACTCCACAGAGATTCATCTGACCCTGCCTTCCAAGTGCTGGGATTAAAAAGTCATGCATCACCACACACCCAGTCACCCTCAAAGGCCCCAACCTCAAAATAGTTTCCTTTACCCAGAGCTCTGGGACCTCAGTCATCTTCTGTTTCAGAATCTATTACACACAAGGCTACTACTCTGTCACCATGACCACCTATTGAAGATCTGAATCACAAGAACCTTCCCTGAAGTCAGCAGGGGCACTTACCAGATCTTTGACCATTCCTTCAATCTGTTCTTGGGCTACACTCACATCCTCCGTGGGCCCCTCAAGGGTGATCTTGTCCTCACCTTCTGTGAACTCAATGTGAACCTACCAGACCAAAATAAGGGAAAGGATGGCTAAGGCCAAATAACACAGCTGCAATGAACGCTACGATACTGAGGGTCTCACCCAACAACTATACAAAGAGCTGCACGGAAGTGTTGAAGGAGGGCACTAAATAGTACGGTTCAGGGTCTGATGCCCCTTCTTTTTGCTGAGGAGCTGGGAAGCCCTTCACATTGCACTTCTCCTCAATGTGTATAGGCCTCACCACTGTGCACGTTCTTGGGCATTGTTCTCCCTTTTGGAAGGCAGATTTAATTTTGATTTGCTTACAAAAGATGGCAAAAACAGTGTTTGCCTTCTTTCTTCATTTCAGTGTATAAATCCATGTGAGTATGTCTGTAGAGACCTGAAGTAGATGTCAAGGTCATCCTTGGTGATTCTTCCACCTTACTCCCAAGAGGCAGGGTCTCTCAATAGAACCCATGCCTTGCTCTGCAGTATAGGTAGGCCACCAAGGCCCAGCTGGTGTGTACAGGAGTTCTGAGGATCCAAATTCTAGTCTTCATACTTCTCAGCCAATGTTTTAGCAGCTACGCTATTTGCACAGCCCAAGCACAATTTTGAAAATAAAGTGATAGAGTAAAGCTCACTTTTCACATGAGCAGGCCAGTATCCTGTGCTGTTTGCAACATAAAAAGGGTAAGGTAGTTGGAAAGGGAGAGCAGTCTGTCTACATCTAAGCAAATCATTAATAGTTCTAAGGCTAGAAAAATTGAAATGACAAGTAAGCCAGACCCAGGAACAAGAGCGAGGGCTCTTTGTCATCTCCTGTAAGAACAACACTCACGTCCCTATCCAATGCTGCTCTTCACATCATCATCACTAAATTATCATCACTAAATTAAGTTATGACAACTTTAAACCAATCCATGAAAACTACCTAAAGACATTTACTATGGTCTCCCATGGTTATTAGTGGAAACTGACTATATCGTCAGGATAACTGAAGCTTGATATCATTCCATTGTCTGCAAAGACAATGCAAAGGACAGGACAAATAGCAAAAACAATTTCACAAAAGCCGGTTAAAAATGTTCTCCTACCTTTGGCATTTGCTGAGTGATTTTGGCCAGGTTCTGCCCTTTCTTACCAATGATGAAGCGGTGAAGCCAGGAAGGGGCAGAGACTGAGGAGACTGTAAAACTGTTGGCCTAGAACAAAAAGAGGGCAACAGCTGTGGGTTTGTAGAGCTCAAGTTATGTTAAGCAAAGGCAAACCAAGGAGGTGTGGTGGCACAGTCCTTTAATCCCAGCACTGAAGCAGGCATATTTAGAGTGTTAGGACAGCCTGGTCTAACAATCAGACCAATTGCTCATGGAAGGTACAGAAATGGGGCTGGGACACACAGCTCAGTAAAGCATCTGCTGTGTGAGCTTGGGGGTGTGATTTTTTGTCACACTGCTATAATTGGGAAGTAAAGACTGTAGGGCTTGTATTCTCCTCAGCCCAGCCAACTTTGGAGGCTCTATGTCAAGGGACTAACTCACCTCCTGACTCATGACCCCAAGATTGCCTTCTGGCCTCTACACACACCTACATACATGCACTAGCATCACATACACACTTGCATATGAACGCACACAATAAATAAAGTGGTGAGTGTTTCCTCTCACCCCCAAAGAGTCAGTCCATAATGGACCCCAGAAATTATCAAAGCACATTGTACTCTTATAGGGAGCTACCTTGGCATAGACTTCGGTCAATGCCTGTCCCAACTTTTCAGGCTCGCCACGAAGTATCACAGTTTCAGATATGCTGTCTGAGGGCGGAATCTCAACAGAAACTCCAGTTCTGTCCAGGATCTCTTGCAATGAATTGCCTTTTGGCCCGATAACATACTTGTGCTGAGATTTCTTCACTTCCACAGCAATGGTTGTAGTCTTTTTCTTCTAATAAAAAAATAGCAAGAAAGTCAGGAGGTGGTTCTTAAGCGAAAAGCAGAACCAGCCTCCCCACAAATTCTACTTCGCTAGTGCCTCGTCTCCCCTGTTTCATATTTCTCCCCGCTCCCCATAGTGCTGGGATCTGACCTAGGGCTTTGTGCCCAGTAGACAGTGCTGGCTCTACCACCAAGCTGTGCTCACACCCTGCCTTTCCAAATAAGGAACAGGTTTCATACCTCAAAGTCAGAATAAACTACAAATCCCTCTAAAAAGTATACACCAATCCTAAGGCAGCAACCTCCCAGCGTGGTCACAGACTGGAGAAAGGGTAAACACAGAACCAAGACACTGCCCTACAGCCAGCAGGGCAGGAGGGAAATGCGGTCACCAAGCACTGTGACAGATACTAAACTTTGTCCCCAAGGGCAACAGGGTGCGGGGTCAACTATGGTATTAGCCAGATTCCCACATTCAACCCCATTAACTGTTCCTGTTCCTCAGCTCTGACACTTCCATACTGTACCTTTTCCTCATAAATCTTCTTAATACGAGCCACAGCCTGGGCCAGCTGCTCCTTCTCTCCGGTGAAGACGATTTCTGTCCGGTTAACACTGGGTGGAGGGATGTTGATCCGAGTCCCTGTCTCCTGCATAATCTCACCCACAAGTCTATTGTATGGCCCAGCAATGAAGGGGTGGAAGGCCTTCTCCACCTCTAACCTCTCTACAGCACGCTTGTCCTGGACAGGGCAGAATGAATTCATGAGAACTCACTAGGAGCAAGGCTGGGTAGATGGCAGAGTGCAGGGTCCAGGCCACTCTGAGGTCTCACCTGCTCAGCAGAGATGAGAAGGACCTCATGGCGAGCCTTTTCGATGCCTTCTTTGGTGCCAGTTATCTTGATCTGATTACTGGGGTCATCTGGGCGTGGGATCTGGATTTTAGTTGCAGTTTTTAGTTCTAAGTCTTGCAGTTTCTCTCCATTTTTGCCAATGACAAAGCGATGGTGCTCTTTAGGAATGGTAACAGTTGCTGAGGCCTGTAACAGGAGAGGCCAAAAACAACAAATCACTCACTTAGGGCTCTGATAAGAACCAGAATACCCTGGTGTCTGCAAACCCTGCCTTCCATCCCTACCATTGGAAAGGGGAGAGAAATGTATGCTAAAAGCTAATAATACCACATAAGTGCTGCTAAGGCAGCTTAAATCATAAATATATCAAATTTACAAAAAGATTAATGGCATAGCAGTGGTGGCACACACTTGGGAGGCAGAATGAGTTCCAGCACAACCATAAATCCTGTCTCCAAAAACCAAAAAATTACTAGAGTTTTGAGCATAAAGTTCATTATAAAACTTCTAGGGTCTTAGTGTTGGAAGGTGAGAAGACAGGATTCTGGGGGCTCGCTGACCAATCAGTCTAGGTAACTAGTGAGCTCTAAGAAAGATGAAGGGGGACATCTGGCCTCCACATGTGTTCACACCTGCACATAACACACACCTCTCTCATACCTACACCTACCCAGCCACCCTCACATCCTAAACTTGCATGGGGAAACCAGAAAACCAGCAATAGTACAGCACTAGATAGAAGTAGGAAAGTATTGGCTGGCAAAAAGAGATTGACTAATGGACCACAGCTTGGAAGCCAGCAGCAGACCTAGGTTACTATGGACCCTTAGGACTTGATGAGAACAGCCTCTGGTCACAGTGGGAGGGCTGCCTTCTGGAAACAATGTGAAGACAAAACAGCCATGTGGGAAGAGGTGAACCTGAGCTACTATTTCACAACACTGGAATACAACCCAAATAATCAGAAACTGGATAAGAATGACACCCTTATACATGCAGGAAGAAAAAGGGATAAGTTTTTATAACTTAGAAGTGGAAAATGCTTTCTTACAACGATTCAACAATAAGTGTAACTATATAAACAGACTGAACAATCACAGAACAAAACAGTAAAAACTGAGCAATAAATGGGAAAAAAAAAATAAAGTTTTTTTTACAGCTCATGGAGGGATCGGAAGCCCTTTTAGTGTGAATTTCACCAACATGAGCAAGGCGAACAATATGACAGAAAAAAAATGGATAGAACAGACCTTCCACGAAACCCTGTATATTCCCCAAAGCCGAGGAAATGGCTTGGTTGGTAAAGAACCAATTTGGTCTGGATCAGCTGTTCTGGAACTCTATGTAGACAAGGCTGTAAGATTTCCTGCCTCTGCTTTCCCAAGAGCTGGGATTAAAGGTGCATATCACCACCCCCGACCTAATAAAGTGCTTTAACCTGTAGCCAAGGTTACAAAGAGACCCTGTCATCAAAAACAAACCCACAAATCCAAACAACAACAAAAAGAACACTCTACCATTGACAGTATTCCCCGACCAAGTGACTTATTTACCTTGTGTGTAACTATGTGTGTGTTGCTGGAGTACAATGTGGGGGAATTAGATCTTCCCTTCAGGGGTTGAATTTAGGTTGCCAGTAGGATTTCCCCCCACAAAACCACCACCCCCAGCATTATCATACATTTTGAAATCAACTATTGATAAAGGTAGGATGCAGAAAACCATCTTTTTGAACTTTAAACCAATTTAGGCAGATCACCAGTGAATTCTATGAGCAAAGGACAAATAAGGCAGAAGATATCCTGATGACTACTTTGTTTTGGGATGGATTTTCACTTGTTGATACAAAATTAAGGTCAATTTCGTAATATGCATTTTTCTCCACTTGTTTAAGTATTATGTTTATATAGCTCATTATTTCAATTGGATAGGCATTCTTCAAACCTTTTAAAGACCTACAGAATGTCATTGAAAATGGTATGGGTTTTCTCTTAACTGAGGCACAACTGCTCCTGGCAACACCAACTTTATTAGACGAGAAGATGGACATCAAAGAATCTCATTATGGAGTTTGCTTTCAATATGGCAAGACTAGCCATTTGGGCAAGATACTGTATAAACTGGACATGCAGGACCCACAGGAAACTGACTGCTGAAACAAGATGGACAGTGCTAGTGCTACAGGAGTTCCTGTTGCATGGAAGAGCCTGCAGGACACAGAAAAATGAATGACAATCTGCCAATAAGGGGGACAGTTTGAAACTTCCTGCTTTGCTGAAGAGTCTGCCAGACACACTGGCTTATGGGCCAAAGATTAAGCATTACAGAAGAACTTTGGGCAGTGAGTTGTCTCTGTCATTTCTACAGTATATATTATCCTTCTGTGGTCTTTGATGGAGTTGAAGATAGTTATGGTTATAGTTTTCCTTAGTTAGGATTAAAGATGTAAGACTAAATATTATCAACTATAGCTTTTTTTCTAAATGAAAGGGGAGTGAGGGAGAAGAAACACAGAGGCACGGAACAGAAAAGGAGAGAGGGGGAGGGGAAGAGAGGGTAACAGGACAGCAAAAGAGAGAGGAAGCTTAACTATAGTTCTTACTTGATAACTGTTTTGTTTTTATTTAGACAGAAGAGAGGAGATGATGGGAGATGTCATTCTGTAAATATGTTTCTTTTATTGCTTAATGAATAAAGCACTGTTGGCCAATAGGAAAGCAAGACAGGGGGGACTAGGAGACAAGGAGGATTCTGGGAGATGCAGTAGAGAGGAGTCGAAATGTAGGACACAAGAGGAATAAGAGGTCTGGACCCTCTGTCAGGTAAGATAGGACCACATGGAAACAAGACAGAAGTATAAACAAGAAGGATCAAATATGAGTACCTTAGCATCTCTTATAAAGATAATAATATTAGACAGTATAAACTACTTACTTGGTATTTGCTTTTAAAAACCCTCAGTGACTTTCAGAGTTACACTCAATTGTGTAATTCCAGGAAGCTACCTGGCTTAGAACCATCCTGAAGTGTGTGGCCCAATCAGTGCAGAGCAGATCCCTCCCCCTGTAGCCTGTCTAGAGGCTCACCCAAGCAAGTGGGAGTATGGTAGTTGGTAATAAGACTGCTAGGAATAGAGAAAAACAAAAACAAACAAAGAACAACAAAAAACAAAAACAAAACACAAAGTTTGAGGCCCAGAAACTGATAATCACTACCTACTTAGCAAGTTCACTGGCTTCCAAGTGTCTCAAACTCTGGGAAAAGCCTTACTTTTCAGCACATTTAGCTCAATGGCCGATCTGACAGGCATCCCAGTGCTGTCATATTTAGTAGTTATCACTAAAATCACTAAAGTTCTAAATGCTGCCATCCTCTGGCCGGCACCAGGTTTAGCCAGCAACATTCTTAGGGACACGCACCTGTGTTTGCAGTCTAGCAACAATGTCTTTCCGGGCTTTCATGACTGCATCCAGCTTCCCTGAGACCATGATGGAGAGGCCTTGGTCTTTGGCCAGAGAGAGCTCCAGGTGAGCACCAGTCCGCTGCATAATCTCAAGGCAGATTTTTGCTTGTTCACCTTCTCCAAATTGATTCATGTCCTTGTATTTTCTCTCTTCTAGGGGTACATGAAACACCTGTTCAGAGAAGACCCCCAAAGACAAAAGTTAAACCACACACAGCATGTATTTACTAACCACTCACTCACTAAGCAGTGCCCTAGGCAAGGCAGTGAGAAGCAACTAAGAGATAGGAGGCTGGCACGTGGTGCTGGTAACTATGAAGAGCACCAGAAATAAGCTTGTGAAGTGCCTAGGACAGAAAATCCACCAAGGAGACAACAGAGAAGCTTTTCCGAGGAGAGAAAAGCAGCACCCATGATAGCTAACAGCAGACAGAACAGGCCAGGAGGCAGGGCACAGGCAACAAAATCTGCTCAAAGAGCCAGGTGGTTTGTGGAAGCAAAACGGATCAATTAATTATCCCTGATACAGGTTTGAATCATTCAAAGGATACATTTCATACATTTAATAGAACAAGAGAGCAGCAAGGCCACAAAGAAAATATCAAGATGTAGCTGCTTATGCAAACAAGGACAAGGACAAGGACAAGGAAGTTATGGTTACATGGTGATAACTTCCTATCACAGCCAGGCATTAGTTGGTAAAAGCTAAGGGAGAAGGGCTAATGGCGTCAAGGGAAATCAGAAACTAGTTAGCTGCTCACATACAGACTTAAAAACAAAACCAGGATCTTACTCCCAAGCTCTGGCTGGCTTCTGACTCAAGAGACCTGCCTCAGCTTCTGAGTGATGGATTAAAGATGTGTGTCACTAAGCCCAGCAACAGACTAGCTTTGACTACCATATGGATAGGACAGGCAGACATGGCAACTAGGAGCTACCCCGAATAGAAAAGAACATGGCCCCATGAATCTGACAAATATGGTCCATCTCACACTGTGTGAGAGCCCAGAGTGCCAGTGAGGCTGGATGGGATGATCGTGGTAAAAGGTGTGCTCTGTAAAGGAGGAAGGGAAGTAGTTTAATCTTTTAGACCTCCCCACTTCATATACCCCTAAATGATCTCATCACTGCACATTAAAAACCTTTTATCAGATCTTACTGCTTCCTACAAGGAACAGATTAAGCAAAAAGAAATGGTGTTTTTCTACCTGAGTGATGACAGAGGCCTTGATGGGCCGGATCTTGTTACTCCAGGCTCCAGCAGGTTCTTGGGCACTTTCCAAGCAAGCTGCTTTCTCAGGAAGTGGAGGGAAGGCATCCTTGTAGGTTGGCGGGTCGCTTTCCTCTTCTGAATTTAAAGTGGCAACTAGACCAGAGACCACAGATTAGGAAGAAAACACTACATTCAACATGACAGGAACAAAAACAGTTGAAAGATTTTAGCAGAAACCCCGACCAAAACAATGTTGAGTGAGTGATGCTATCCCACTCTCCTCGTTCACTGCTATGGGAAAGAACCTCAGGTAGTCAGGCATCAGGCCCAGCATCCTGAGTGTGAGAATTGGATGGAGCTAGAGACTCCCAATTCCAGAAATGGAAAATTTTTGCCTTTTTGCCCTCTATAGTATAAGCCCTATTTTAGTACTGAGATATATAAAACCCTTAAAGGCAAGCTTGTGAGAGAGGGTTTTTTGTTTGTTTGCTTTTTTCTTTTTTTAAAGGTCCTCATACTTTTTAATAGTAAAAAAGCAAATCCTGACTATAAATGCTTGGCACAGAGTAGAAGTTTAAACATTGCTTTTAAGAACTACCTTTGTGGTAGGCTCCACATTTTCCTTTGTAATGTACAATAGTAAAATTAACTATCATGAGAACTCTCTGATGTCCTCTCAAGCCAAGAACCTGGGGCCTTTGAGTATCAGTCATGTCCACAGTCCATGGTTAACCATATTCTCTACAACAGCAAGTATGTGACTGTTTTGGATAATCCCATATCCCCACGCCTGAGGCAGTATCTACCAGTAGCAGAGCCCAATAAAAGCACAATGGAGCATGCAGACTTGGAGAGGACCTTTGCAATTAGATAGGTCTAACTTCACTGCTTCCAAACCTGATGGTGGTAGCTGAACGCCTGCAGTGCCATTTTCACTTTTAAAGGAGAAACTACAGATAGCTGTGTCTTAGGAATGACCAAACTGGGAATGAGCATGGTCAAGTGTGGCTAAGAAGTGAAGTTTAAATGTTTAATCCATTCTCAATTTAGGAAATGATAATTAATTCCATTATGGAAAAACTTAAATGTTCTAACAACTTAGAACACTTTATTTTTCCATTTGAAAATTTTGGAAAATCTAAACAAGAAATTAAAAACATCTATATGTATTTATTTGTATGTGTACATATGTATGCATGTTGAGTTGCATATGGAGACAACTTGCAGGAGTCACTTCTTTCCTTCAACTGTGTAAGTGCTGGGACCAAACCCGGGTTATAAGGCTTGGCAAGTAGGCACCATTACTTACTGAGCTGTCTTGTCAGCCTCAAAGACTTTGGTTAAAAAAAAAAAAAAAAGAAAAAGAAAAAAAAAGTATTCTAAAAAAATAATGCCTTGAATAAATATATTAAAAGTTAGAGAAAAATAACATAAAATAGCTGGCTTTAAGATATTTTTGGGTGTGAGCCTAGCCTTTAATGGCTGCGCCATCTTTCCAGCCCAGCTTTAGATATTTTTATATTGAGATGTTGCAATGACATGTATTTGGTTAAATATATTAAGTGCATAATGGCCCATGCCTACAATCCCTGAAGCAGAAGGTTTATGATTTTGAGATCAGCCTGGTTTAAACAGTAAAACTTTTGTCTAAAATATTGGGGGTGGTGGTAGTGAGAGAATCACCTGTTCCTTTTCTTTACCTAGGTTTGGAAAACTTCCAAACTGCATTTTATTCCACTAGACAGTGATGGTATCGATCTTGGCCAGTGGCCTTCAAGGACACAGAACCTTTATCCTCAGAGGTTCAACAATGTCTTGGGATGCTTCACAGCCAATATCTTAGTATCCCATTACTGGCGCACCAATTTGTAAAGGATTCTATTAGTTACCAATTGTCACATTAATTGGATTTCTAGGAAACTGCCCATAATTACAACTCACTGGTTCTGGAGTCATTCCTCACACATGTCCAATCCCACTTGCAACCAACTAATACAAATTAGCAGAGGCCCAGCCTCTGAAATTAACAAGGGGAACTTGTAAAGTGTTATGTCACCTTTGATTTGTTGTGGAACCAGCCCACTTCGATGTTCAGCAAAACTCTCTTGGGTCAAAACGGCAACAGAGCTCATGGTTGATCTCACGTCCACACACAATCCTAGTAAGACACTACATCAAGAGAAAGGTAATCAAGGAGGAGAAAATCCAAGTATAGCTAACTCACAATGATCTGTAGGACTGATATTTCAAATGGTTCTTCTTACTCAAACTATATATTTATTTTCCTCACAAGGTGGATAATAAACTATTCTTCAAGCTTTCAACTGAAGGTGAGCATGAGAAATGCAAGTAAGGCTCACTAGATTAACTATTTTCTCAGGAACTCTGTTGTACAGTAGATAAGACTTGGACAAGAGACCCAGCATTTACTGGATGCCACTGCTAGACTCTGGGCCACTTTCCACTGTTGGAGAGATGGCCTCTGTAAAAGCTTGTTAACCCTCCCCCAAATCACAGGTGAGACTAATGAAACCTGTCACCAGCCTGACCCAGCTATGCTACAGATCAAGATCAGTACCAGAATCATTCTCTTAATTGTTGATTGTTCAACATATGCCTCCTAGTGCTTATAATATAAACATAATATAAAGATGTACAAGGTACTTATTCAGAGGCCATAAGAACCATTTCAACATGGTAGGAAAGGTGGGAGAAAGAGACCTTACAGAGCTTCATGGTGCAAGCGCAGACACTATCTGAATGACTGAACTTGTTGACTCCTGTCCAGTGTGTGAGCAGATTCACTCACGAGAGAGGAAACCGGCTCAAGGCACAGCATCCCTTATTTCAGGACAGTCATGGACACTGGCTGTGAAGTTCCCACTCCCTTATTTGTAAAGTATTCAGACACAGGCGTTAGCTTCTCTGCCCTTCTGTAATTATGAGTGAGGAAGAACTCATTTTTCCCCCACCATTATGCACCAGTCTTACAAGCATCACATCTTGGCAAAATGCAAGTACTTTAATGAATTAATTATGTAGCTGGGTGCTGTGTCAAATACCTTTAATTCCAGCACTCAGGAGTCATAAGCAGGTGGATCTCTGAGGCCAGTCTGGTCTACAGTGTGAGTTCTAGGACAGCCAGGGCTACACAAAAACAAAAAACCAACCAGCCAACCAACCAAACAAACCAACAACAACAACAACAAAAAAAAAAATCCCAAAACTTTATTACAATAAAGTAAGAACACTTCCAACTTTAGAAAGCTCAGTATTCCTAAAGCATAAACCCTGAAAAGCAAAACAAAACAAAACAAAACAAAAACAAAACATGTATCTTTATGTTCCAGGCATAGGAAGTCTTCAGGAAGAGCATGGCACTCAAACTTACCAGCAAAATGGTCAGTAGCCAGAAAGTCCGTCCCGAGGTTGCCTCTGTCAGCCTGCCAGCTTTTACTGGTATAGGTTAGAAAGAAAAAACATAAGGTTACTTCTCTATGCTTTATAACTTCGACCCCTTCACCTCTCTTTACTGGCTTCCTGTAATCCCAACAGTTAGGCAGATCTCTTAGGGAAAAACACTACAAAAGCTACTAACATTGAAGAAGACAATTTAGTAAAACTTCAATGTCTCCAACTGTCAACATCTAGTACTCTCAGAGGACAACCCTTCGAGGGTCTCACAAGTGATCTGTACACACTGGGTCCTTGTGGCTTCTGCCAGCCTGACTCTTCTGTGAAGCTAACTGTGGCACATAGCAGAATGCAGATCTTGTGTTGGAGCTTACAGAGTGCCCAAGGGCTCTTTGACTGAGGCAGGTGGAGCTCTGAGTTCGAGGCCAGACTGGGTTTCAAAGTGAGACCTTTCTCAAAATCAACAAAACCAAAAAATCCCTTTTTCTTGCTATTGTCCATAAAAGTCCTTCAGTCCCTTCTAATCCGTAGAGATTTAAAAATCAGGTCATAAAATTGCAATGGTCAAAGGCCATCAGAACAGGGCAAAAAATCTTTTTTGTCTTGAGACAAAGATCTCCATGTAGACCATGTTGGCCTTGAATTCAAGAAATGCTTCCAGCCTCCTGAGTTGAGGCTCAGGTGTGCTCTGCTATCACTTCTTAAACCATGCCCACCCCTGCTTTCCAGGACAAGGTAAGTACAGAATAACAGCTACACCATATATTGCCGTGGCATCCCTTACAGAGGAGAATTTACAGTTAATCAAGTGCCTACCAAAAGCACCTCCATGTCTAAGCCCACTGTCACTGCCAAGGAAGAAATTGGAGAGAGTTTCCATAGTTCCTGACAACCTCTAGCAGCCAGACACAGCAAAGCGGACTTCTAAAAAACTCCAGACAGGTTGACAAGACTCACTGTGGCCTAGCGTCCAGACTTCAAAGTTTGTCCGAGCTTCAGGCAAAGAGATCACAATTAGAGACATATTGAACAGACTAGACTCTATTTGTGTATTATTTGGTAAGCTGCCCCCCTTAAATTAATGACTCAAAACCCTATTAAAGACTTAATTTAACTCATACCTGACACCCATATGTAAATATACACCTCATCTCCACTGTAGACTCTGGAATAAGAAAGCCAGTTCATATCTAGTTTAGGAATGCACAGCTACAGCCCACCTGCAACTGGTGTAACAGCAGAACCTATGCAATGGTCCCTCAACCGTTTGCACCCACCTGCATCCATTACTTCCTGCCTCACTTAACTCTAAGATACTCAGAGGCTGAATCTGCTGCACCTGGATGCTCATATTGCACAGCAGAACACTCTCCATTGGCTAAATTGGGAGAACAGGAGCCCAAGATTTGATGTCTCAGACTTTTGCTGGATTGAGTCGTACAAGTCAGGAGCATTACTCTAACCAGATTTTCAAGTACACCACCAGAGAAAAGAAAAAGAATGCTCCTGGGAGCCTAGTCCTTGCCTCCCTGTAAAGGTTCATGGAGATGGTGTGGAATCTGCACTCTTTCCTCTTTTGGCTGCTACATGTCCCAAGTCTCCCCCAGTGGGCCTAGCCCCTCAGAGCTAAGGCCACCTCAACCACCTTTGACACCGGAAGCTGGAGTCAGTCAGCTCCCAATGCAAACCTACACACAACTTACAATTTGTTTCTTAGAGCATAAATGAACATGGCAGAAAAGTCAGTTCAACACACAGACCTAGAACTAAAGGAAGAGAGATAGGAGGTAGAGGAAGCCAAGGGAGGCCTTCTCTTCCCCAAGAACCAGGAGCAACAGGGACTTGTGCAAGAGAAAGAAAGGCCAAGCGGTGGCAGCTTGAACCCTGGTTAATGCAGGAAACAGAAAAGGCTGGTAAGTGTTCTACCTTTTATTCTGAATAAGGAAGTTTTCAATTGATTCCCTTGTGCTGTTGTGCCAACTACTTATGTAAAGGGCAAATAGTATGTGAAGAAAATCCAGAAAGAATAGTATATCAGCCTCAACTAGAGGGACCCAAGTTCTTTAGACACTAGAGCAGTTCGCATGGAGGGCAGCGAAAACCTCCAGCTGAGATTCGGGTTTCTCTTTCAGAGTTAAAACTGTTTACTTTCACGTCATCAGAAGTCTTGTGAAGGTTCCCCCCCCCCCGCCCTGCTCACCCCAATACTCAAAAGTACAACTCCACAATTAAAACTAAACCTAGCTCTGCTGCGATCACAAGCTGTGACCACCAAGGCCGGCCTAGTGCTTTACCCAGCTCTGGAAGTCAGAGACCCAGCCTGGGAGGAACTTTCGCAGATGCCACCTCAGCACGGCCCTCCCACCGGCCAAGAGCGCCCGCGGGCGGGGACAGGCTTAAAGGGACAGTATCCTGCTCGGCCTCCTAGCCTTTCATCCAAATTCGGTATTTTTCCGTAATGTATTTTTCACCCATGGACCCTGGGGCGCATCCAAGCAGTACTTGGGCCCGGAGTCCTCCAGTGACCACGTAGCCGAACGCCGCAGGTGGAGGTGCAGCGGGGCACCGGTCGGGGGACACGGGGCCCCGGGTGAAGATCCCAGCCTGCCGCGCGAACTCGAGCACCGCGGTCCCGGTCCCGTCCACAGCCCGTAGGGCCGGTGCGGCCGAGCTGGGGGGAGGGGCCGGCTCGGTTGCCCACGTCACCAACCTGGCCAGGTCGTTCCCCTCCCCCACCGCGGCGGCCGGCCCGGTGAACTCCTAGTCCAGGCTGCCGGGCCCGCAAACAGACCCGCGGCGCGTGGCGCGTGGCGGACTTGGGAAAGTTTCTGCGCTCCGGCGCGGCCATGCGCAGAGTGACACGTAGCGGCCCCCGCCCGTCGCGGTAGCGGGAGAGCAGGCGCCAGTGCGGCCGCGGAGCTAGGGAACCGACCCCGGCCGCGGCCAGCAGCGAGCCCCCCGCCGCCCCGCCACTGGCACTCCGCCCACCAGCTCGCCCGATCCTCACTCGTGAGTGTGGCCGCCCGAGAGTCTGTCCGTCTGTCGCTGCCGCCGCGCGGGAGAAGCCGGGACGCTCCGAGGCGCGGCGCCCGGGCCGCCGCTGCTATATAGGGCGGCGGCTCCAATCCCGCCGAGACACGTCAGACCGGCCGCCCGCCCCGCCCGCTGCAGGGTCCCCAGTGCGCCGGGAGCCGACCAACTCCACAAGACTTCTGTGGCCTGAGAGGGGGCGAGGAGTTGCGAAGTTAGCTACCTACTGAGAGCAGGCAGCCCCCGAGACAAGGGTGCACAAGCCGAGGCCACAGTGTCACCAAAAGAGAAAAGCTCCGAGGACCTCACGCAGCAGACAATCGGCAGCGAAAAGCATTATTTTACCACCCTCCCAGAGTATTCCCTGGTGGAGCACATCTCATTCTCTAGGGTCTGATCCTCCTCCCCCACCTCTACTTACGAACCTCGGCTTCCCTCCTCAATGACCAACAGAACAAACTCCAAAACCGCGAAGCCCTCTTCGCAGGTTTATTCAGAGCCATCTGTACAGACTAGTCTGCAGTGTTCCTCCCTCGCCCATACCGAATGGGACAGTGCAGAACCTCTGCCCTCAGGGTGCTTCCTTCTTTGGAAGCAGGTTAGTTCTGCAGCATTGTGTCTAGTGACAACTACTTTAAGAATTAGTAGACAAACATCATTTTGAACCTCTACTGAGATGGCATGGCCATCTCACTTCTGACCTTAAGATGGGTGTTACCTAGGATGCCTAAAGGCTGCACCTCCCCTCACTTTTGACAACGTTTCACTAGAGGTTCTTTGGTTTCAGCTTCCCTCTCTGGTGCTTGGATTACAGACAGGTATAAACTACCAGGTCTGGATAATATGTGCCTCCCCAGGTGTATTTTTAGTGTGAAACTGATATGTGGAAAGGGCAGAAGAGGCCACTGGGAAGAGCTGCTCTTTTGAGCCGCAGACCTAAGGGCAAGGAAGAAAATGTGATTCGAAGAATATGGAGTTCAGGAAGGAGTTGGGGGCTGTTGGAAAAGGAAGTATATGCAAGTTGGGGTGTCAGAGTTCAGAAGTCCTGGAGCCAGCCATACAACTGCTAACTGCCATGACCATCAATCACAGCCCTTCACGACAGACAACACTGAAGGCACCCCCAAACTGCCACCAGTCACGAGTGATACAGCCTCCTAAAGCCTCTGTAGGAACCAAGTTGTCTTCCCTGTGTTATTACTGGTCTGTAGGGTGTCTATCCCTGGAGATGAATCAACCAGCAACCAGAACAAATGTTTTTGTTGTTGTTCTTTTGTTACTGAGATCTGGGCTGTGGACAGGGTGATGAGGAGGGGAAGGGGAGAAGGGGTCGAAGAGGTTAAGTACCCACAAGTCAGCAACTTTGCTGTCAATGGACCTAAAGTGGAGTTAGGAAGTCAACATAAGTACAAGCTAACAGTACAGGCTGTACAAGGAGACCACAGTGAGCTGGTTAAATTTGTGGTGATGTCCTGTAATCCCAGTATTCAGGAGGCTGAGGTCACAGTAGGCTACAGAGTAAGATGCTGTCAAAAATAACACAAACACGGATTTAATGAAGATACTATTAAATCAAGGGAGGAGTTATGTTGGCTTGTACTATCAGCACTTGAGAAAGTGAGCCATGAGGATTAGTTCATGACCAACCTAGCCTAACTATATGAGATTTTATGGAAAACAAAAAGATAAATGTGCACCACAAAACATCCAAGATGCTCCTGGAATGCTGGTAACTATGGCTAGTTAGCTTTGGTATGCTGAAATATAGAAAGTGTGAACTCTAGCTGGTATATTTTGGTTTACATTCCTCAAGGAACATGGAATAAGCTTCCTGATTGTTAGAACATAGACACTAATTCCCCAAATCATTTCCTAAAAGGTCCCTGCCCTAAACAGAAAGTAGATCTAAGAAGACCAGGAACGTAGCAACATGTAGATAGATGTTTTTTGACTGGACTGGGTTGGGAGATGAGCATCTCTGGGGATTTCTAAGAGACATGAGACTACAACTCCAATGGTTTGTATTTAAATGTCTACTACCCTTTGGGCCCAGCAAGTCCTACTCCCAGCTTAAAAAAAAAAAAAAAAAAAAAAAAAAAAAAAAAACCAGAATGTTAATTAACAAACAAAATAAATTTTGTAACAGGATAAAAAAAGATACTCACTGATGAACTGCAACATAGAAGCTAAAAGTTCAAAGCTTAAGATGCAGGAGAGTTAAAGAGATGGCTCAGACCACCTGCTAAGACTGTAACAAACAAACAGCATCCCTATAAACACCTGCCCCCCACACCCTCTTTAAGAGGGAGAGAGTTACAGATACTTATTGTTCAAAGAACTCGTTCTTGCACAGGACCCCATTTTGACCCCTAGCATTAACATGAATAACATCAGTTCCAGGTTGTCTGATGCTCTTTTTTGGTGCAAACTTCTAGGTTTGATTCCTGGCCCAGCAAAATAATCTAAAAAGTAATTCGTGGATACTTTTAATTCAAGGATAACACAGTCTAACATATTCTAAAGAGTCATAAAACAAGAGAACACAAAGAACAGAAAAAACTTTCAGGACTTAAGGATGCACACCCCTCTGTTGATCCCAGTTTTTTTCAAAGCACATAACTGTTCCTGGACTGTCTTGTCGTGCTCCTCCCAGGTGTTGTGCATAGGAATGAAATGCTTCAGATCACTCATTATTGCTTCCTGCTGTTATTCAATTAAATGCATACGCTATTCATTATATGTTTCTATGGAAGAACATCATGCTTTTGCCACAAACAGCTTGTGTACATGTGTAAAATGTGCCTCACCAGTATATATGTCTGATGCTATGAATAAAGTTGGCTTTAGTCTGCCTTGTCCCAGGCCCCACTGCCTCTGGAATGGAGACATGACCTACACCAGACATGCTACACTAGTTATGGACAACGGGTAGAAATGCTAGCAGTTTGATAACTCATACTGAGACTGGTGACCAAGTTAGGATAAAGAAATATTTTCATCCCTCTTGACAGCTAAACATTTGTAATTATGTATGGCTCAGATTACACTTTTACTAGTGTAAACCCCTTCTACTGCTATGTTTAGTAAGCTTGAAAGCAGGCTTAGTGGCTCATGTGTTTGATCCCAGCACTTGGGATCAGAAGCAGGGGGATCTTTGTGAGTTCAAAAGACAGCCTGGTCTACAGAGTGAGTTTCCAGGACAACCAGAGATACACAACAATACCATGTCTGGAAAACAAAACAAACACAACAAAGGTCTGGTCTTGTAGCAATATTCTAATAATGCTTCTAATAAAACTGACTTTTCTTTCATACACGCAATTCAGCAGCCTAAGTTAAGTTTAGAAAGGGAAACAGATAGCTCTTTAGTTTCTTTCACATAGCCTTTATTTATTTATTTATTTATTTATTTATTAAATAGTAAGTGTTCATTTTTCCTTAAAAAAATAAAATATACTTATTTATCAGATGTGTGTTGGGATGCCACAGATTGCATGGTGGTCCGAGGGCAACTTTTGGGGTCAGTTCTCTTTCCACCATAATGGATATCAGAGATAAAGCTCAGACCATTAAAACTGGGGCAAGCACCTTCACCCACACTGAGACATTTTGCTATTGTTTTTGCCAAATTAAATGTATGTATGAATGTACCTACCTACATAGGTAACTACCTACCTGATTGCAGTGGTGCTTTAATTCCAGCACTCAGGAAGCAGAGGCAGGCAGGTCACTGAGGCCAGCCTGGTTTAGAATTACAGTGAGTTCAAGTACAGTCAGGGCTACAAAGAGAAACTCTTCTTAAAACATTATTTTATTGAGTGTGTGTAGCATCTATATGCCCCCATAGTACATGTGGAAGGCAGAGGACAACTTAAAGGATTTGGTTCTCAACTACACCTTATTGAGGTAGGGTCTGGTTTTGCCAAACTTTAACCATTGGGTATCTCACTCAGTCACAATAGCTTGTTTTCCTCCCCAGTTTCTCTTCAGGAAGTGACAGAAAGGGTAAACGTTCCTTCAATGTTATTCTGGCTTATAGTGCATGTATTCCTTGGATGTGCTGAACCAAATGTGCTGCCCTAATCCCTGAGTTTAAAATCTTGCTCAGATATGATTCAGATCACCTTGGCTAAATGGTTACTAGCTTAAATTTTTTTACCTGTCTCATTTGTAGATTTGGGTGGGTGGGGTTTCTGTCAGTTGTGATGACATTTAAAAGAACTTGGCCTAGAGTAGGCCTCTTGCTGTTTAGAACGCTAGCACTAAATGAGCACAATCCATTAAGTGAATACATTTAGTACTGAAATATATGTATACAGCTAATTAACTGAAGCAGACCAAACGTCCACCCTCAGTCCAAGTCAGATGATGCCAGGTCCTACTAACATAGCAGCCTTCGTTCTGGTTGCCCTGAGCTATGGTTCCCACCAGGGATGTAGTAGTTTAGAGAAACTCCACTGGGCTTACTTTACTCTCATACCTGGTTATAATGTAAGCACATGTAAAAATAGTACAAATAATAAAGAGTAAATGTTTCTGAACATTAAGTTTACTATGGTAAAATTCTTAGGAATGACAAGTAGTTTTAAGTTTCTGAAGTTTGGAACCTACTTAAAAAAAAAAAAGGACAGAAAATTCTGGAAGCAACACATAAGTCTGATGATTTACTTAAGAAAGTAAGTGGAGGCTGGGCGGTGATGGCTCACAAGAGCTAGTTCCAGGATAGCCTTGACAGCCACAGAAACCCTGTGGGTTCTACCCCAGTACTCAATGGCAGACACCATAGCCTTGACTTGAACTCAGTGCCATGGAACTGAAAAACGAAACGGAGAGGTATGGAAAAGGAAAAATGGTAGAACTGGCTACTGCTCCAACAAGTAAGTTCAATTCCTAACACCATACCACAACCAAAAACCCCTACAGAGCCTGTGGAAAAACCATACAGAGTTGCTCTGAAATCCTGGAGAGCAGCACAGGCTGACTTCTGTCAAACTATAGCACCATACCCAGGAGCAACCTGCTGGATACACATCACCCTTTCCCTCCACAAAAACAAAAAGCAGGCCTTGAAAGTGAACATGCTTTCCTGAATCTTCACCATGATTATCATTTGCCTTGCATGGCTCCTTAGTCCCACTCCATACTTTATTTTGTCAAGACAGGGTCTAACTATGTAGCCCTGGCCGTACTGGAACTCACTCTGTGGACCAAGCTGTCCTTGAAGTCACAGATTAAAGACATGTGCCACTACTCCTCTGAAAGAGATCCCCCACCCCTGCCTCTCCAGTTCTGGGATTAAAGGCATGCACTACCATGCCTTCAAAGAGAGGCTTCATTCAAAGCAGCTCTGGTCTACTATCTGGAGCACATAGCAATCCAGCCTCAACAGGTAATAATACTTTGGGGAGGACAAGAAATTAAATGGTTATAAAGGAGGGCTATCCCTCTCACTAGAAATCCCACTGAACAAGAAACAAAATACTCTGACAACTGACCAGGACCAGCAATTTATAACCTGAGGATTTTATTTGGGTGGTTCTTAACTTTCTTTTTACATAATTCTAGAAGCTAGATTAAAGCTTTATTATGGATACAAAGCTAGCTAAAGAAATGGATGCAAATTCTTAAGCATGAAAGAGTGAGTATCTACTAAGGACATTTTCTGGGCACAGAAAATTCTAGGCCAGCCTGGGATTTGTGAAATTGTTTAAAAAACAAAATTGTCAGATTAAGACAAATTCTATCCAAATAGCAATGAATTCACTTATTGATTTAAAGACTTCCCGGGGCCACGGTGGTTGTGCACACCTTTAATCCCAGCACTTAGGAGGCAGAGGCAGGTGGCTCTCTGAGAGTTCAATGCCAGACTGGTCTACAGAGTAAGTTCCAGGACAGCCATGGCTGTTACACAATAAACAAGCAAGCAAGCAAACAAAGATTTCCTGGAAACACTTCCTATCTGTGCAAATTAAAATACATTAAAATACATTCATACAAGTAGTATCATGTCCATACAAGAGCAAAATCATTTTCTGCTATCCCAACAAAACATTAACTGATTCACATCTGGGGAACAAGACCTTGGATGTTTCATCTGTCAAGTGAGAATGCTATTTGCAAACACCAAAGAACAATCTGTGTGTGCACACATGCAGACAAGAGTGTGTACTCTTGGTATGAAGGGCAGAGGACAACTTTCAGTCAGGCTTAGCTAACTAGTGAGGCTTCAGGATGGTTGCTTGTTTCTGCCTCTCCAGTACTCTGGGATTGCAGGGGTGCAACAACATCTTTGGATTTGGGGACAGAAGGGAGTGGAGCAGGGGCTTACTATGTATTCTGGGCTGGCCTGGAACTCACTTAACATCTGCCGGCCTCTGCTTCTTGAGTGCTGGGATTAAACGCCTGGCCAAATCTAGTTTTTCAATGTAGGATCAAACTCAGATCTTCATGCTTGTGAGAGGAAAAAACTCAATCAGCAGAATAATCCTCCTCAGCCCACAAACTATACTTTCTACTAGAAAACCAGAACCACACAAAGAGGGAAGGTAGACAGACAATCCAAACTGGAGGGACCCAAGCAGAACAGCAGATAAGCAACAAGGGATGAGAAGTATCCTCTACTGCAACTACAGGCAGGTCTCAGGAACCACGTAGGACAAGAGTGGTGCTGGCAAACTTCAGAGTCTGATGAAGAGGGTGTCTAGATAGCAAGTGAATGATCATGTACAAGGGCCAGAGCAGAGACAGTGAGAAGCAGCTTAAAAGTTTGGAAGCAAACACAACTTCTAGAAGGAATACAGATGAATAAATCTTGAGTTCACAAAGAGGCAACACACAAGGCGGAAGGCTGTGGTGCAAGGTACCATTTCTAAGACACAGTCAAAGAAAAATTGGTTTCTAGGCAGCTTCTGTATATATGCTGTGTATCACAGTGTGGGACCCACAACAGTCCAGTCTCAAATGGAACGGTGCAGTTGAGATCATCTTTTCATATTGTACCTTTTAATTAATATATATTTTTAAAAAATAAAAGGCAAGCATGTATGTTACACATCCAAGACCTTAGTAGTTCTAGCTTTCCATCCATGAGAAGGGAGGAGGGAACAAAGAACAGGAGAGGAGCCAGTGATAGAAACCAAGCCAAAACCATCTAAACACCCTGATTCAAAGCTGTACCTTTAGAACCATATAAACCAGAGAACTGTAAAATAAATTACAAAACATAACGTTTCCTTATTCTGATATAGGCTATGTGTATTAATGATATACACTACAGTAAAAACCCCAGAAGTTATTACCTGAACTAGAAATATCTGTATGTATTTTCATTTTGCACTTCTATGTTCGCTTGAACGAGAAGCAACCCAGTGTGACAGTTAAGACCATTCCCACTGAGCCAGAACTCATTGAGAAATGGCTCTAGGCCTGAAACAGATTTAGACAGTACTGGCCATGTTAATTTTAAAAAGCAGCATTGGAGAGACCGGAGCATAAGAGCTGCAGGGGGGAGAGGGAGAAAGGGGGAGAGAGAAAGAGAGAGGGAAAGAGAAAGAGCGGGAGACAGGCAGAGAAGCAGAAAGACGGGAGGTGGGCAGGGCCCTTTTAAAAGGGAACATAGTGAATGTGCACAGGTGATGCTCTAGTGGTTGCAGCTGAGGGCGAATTCTGTCAGAACCCCAAGGACAGGCCAGTACAAATGCCTGAATACTAACACTGGTCATCCTGCTATAGCAGGAAGCAAGGAGACTTGGGGCCTTGGAAATAGTTTGGTTCCTAGCACCTACATCTAGTGGCTCATAACCACCTGTAACTCCAATTCCAGGAGACACATGCCCTCATGGCACCTACCTGCCCATACATACATACATACATACATACATACATACATACATCATATGCCTTTACATATATATGTATATATATATATATATATTTTAATAATAATAATATTAATAAAAATAAAATATATCCTATCTAAAAAAAAGGTTGGTCTGGGGTATAGCCCAGTTGAGAGAATGTTCACCTAGTAGGTACCAGGATTCTTTGTTTTAATTTTTATTTTTAGATTCATTTTATGTGTAGGAATATTTTGCCTGCACATACATATTATGTGCATCATTCCTGGTGCTGGTAGGGGTGAGAATAGGATGTCAGATCCCCTGGAACTGGAGTTATAGACAGATGTGAGCCACCATATGTACGCTGGGAATTAAATCAGGATACCTTACAAGAGCAAGTGTTCTTAGCTATTAAGCATTCTCTCTAGCACAAGCTCAGGTCTGATGCCTAGCATCTGGTAAAACTAGGTGTGGTAACAACTCCTGTAATCTCAACACGTGGACACAAAAGCAAAAAGATCAGGTCATCCTACATTCTGGAGGCCAGCCTAGGTAATATGAAATGCCATGTTTCAAACACCAAATAAACAAAAAGATCAAAGGTGTTGGGGATACAGGGTGGTATATAGAAGGATCTATAAGTGGTGGAGAGCTGGCCTAGCATGCATAAAACCCCCAGAGGGTCTCATTTTCTATATTCTCTATGCATCTAAAGGTATACCTATTGGAGGAAGGGCCTACCCGCTAAATAGTGGCTTCTACATCCAGGAGGCACCCAGTGAGTGGCCCTCTGACTAGCTCAGCAAGATGCATTTCAGGCTCAATATGGTATCTCAACAGTTGCCAAGAGGAAACCAATACCCCAGTGAAACAATGGACCCAAGCAACAAGCAAAATGACTGTGAAGCCTATGACAAAGAACTTCACAAATCATCCCAATTTCCCTGCACTGTATACACTGACCTATCCTAAGTCAGGCATCACTCCTCAAGATCCATCACAATAAGCATTCAGCAACGTCTATGAAGATTTTTTATAAAAAGACTTTTCATTTTGAATTGTGTGTACTTGTGTGTGTGCATCTGTGTTCATGTCTGTGTGTGTGCTTCAACAGGTCAAAGGTGCTTGTTCCTCCTGATGTGAATGACTGAACCATCTCTCCAGCCCCATGAAATTCTCTTGATGATCTCCAAGGAGGGGAGGAAGAATACCTGAAATTAATTGTTTAGACCCAGCTTCCAGTTTACAGGAAATGCAAGGATTGCAAAATCATGTTGAAGAGCACAAAATTCAGTGAACCAAACACAGAATGCTGACAGCCACAGTACAGATGGCCTATACTTTCATAAACGAACCGTAAAAAGAAAACTTTTATAAAAAGTTTGTCTCCAGATTTTCTAAGAGCCAGCTTAAGCCAAATAGGAGGGGAGAACCAAGTATAAAAATCCTAGTTTGTGATATCTGGTAAACTGAATATATGATACATGCTACATGTTAATAATTTTGACAATGGTAAGGTGGTTATGATTTAAGCCTGTCATCTATTACAGGTAATACACTACAGTATTAAGAAATGATATACAGTCTGAGATTTGATTTAAGATATCAAAAGCAAAAACTAATGCATAGATGGAAGAGGAGATAAAACTGCAGCGTGCTGACATGTGCTAAACGCTGGTGGCACGATTTGAAATATCTTTCTGTGTATTTCAAGCTTTTCCTAAGAAAAATATTTAAATATTTAAAAGAAAAGGAATCCTGTCTTGAAAAACAAAAACAAAAAAACAAAAAAGAAAAAAAGGAGCAAAGAGCACTATTTACCAAAGTCTTCAGGATATGACTAAAACCACTGAGTGGGTAAAGCAAACCTGTATTATAGGGAAGGATGAAAACAAATTAATTAAGTACTCAAAGCAAGACAAAGACCAATACAGAGGAATTAATAAACAAACAAACAAACAAAAATTAACCAAAGGGAAAATAAAAAGCAACAACAAAACCCAGTGTACCCAAATCAGGCCAAGGTGGTGTCCTCTATGCCTATAATTCTGGTACCTTCAGAGTCA
Source organism: Cricetiscus sungorus (assembly GCA_030556225.1). Taxonomy (NCBI): domain Eukaryota; kingdom Metazoa; phylum Chordata; class Mammalia; order Rodentia; family Cricetidae; genus Cricetiscus; species Cricetiscus sungorus. The sequence goes on along the minus strand of JANBXA010000328.1, from coordinate 15,311,599 downwards.
GGAGTTGTAGACCTGTCAGGACTATACACTGAGAACATGTATCAAAAAGCCAAAACAACTCCTACCCACCAGCTGCCCAAACCCAAGTCAGTTTCTCTTACAAAGAGCAGTCTAGTTCAACAAAGATACACATACCTACCCAGAGAAAGACGACAGTGGAGAAGATATTACGAATGCCTGCTTCTGAACAGTGTTACAAACAGCAGTAATTATATCACCTGGCATCTCCTAAGGAAATAAGAGCTTCCTTCCCTCATGGGGGCCTCACTTATTATTTTGGTATCTCACTGGCAGTAATTGGGTTCTGAGCCCATTAAGAGACCAATAACTGTAGTGAAAGGGCCACAGCAAAGCAGGCAGTATCTACCTACACAGCTGAGCCATTCTATCCAAAACACATGGTTTCTACCTGGTGGAAAGGAGAATTCCCCAGAGGAAAACGGCACATACATGGTTATGCCTCCCCATACACCCACACAAGGAGCTGTTGCAAAGAAATTATCAATTCTAACCATATAGAAACATGTAAAATTTTAAGTACCACACTAGCCCAACAAGTCACAAAATTTAAAGAAAAACATTCTATCTCATCTCAGTAGATCTATTATACAGACACAGAAATGATTTAATACCAGTAAATTTACATTTGTAACTTAAAGGTGTGCAAACACACAGATGGACAGAGGATCATAAGGAAGAAAAATAAAATCAGGAGACCAAGGACATTTTACATTGATTCCTTGCTTCCCACAGTTTTAACCTTAGGAAATGTCTACATGTACAATATTTCCCAGAAGCAACATATATTACATTTAGTGAAAAGTTACAATTATACTAAAATGAACAACAAAATTACAAGATGTTATCAAAGACTAGCAAACATGAAATCTAAGGAGATACAACTAACTAAGCAAGAAGACAAATAGTACTATCTGGCAAATGACAGGTCTAGAAAAACCTCTTGTACTGAAGTCCTAGGAGCACTGAAAAGAAGAGTTTAGATTGCCAACAAAACGGAAGTTTTAAGCATATTCAATGCTGGCAGGAAAACCTGGGCAAGAGAGATGATAAGTCTTAGCCCCGGAGAGTTTATCACAAGAGCCTTCCTTGCTCTCTTTTTGAGAGGTAGAGCAGTAAGAGAAAGGTGCAAGCTGGACAGAAAGGGGAGGAAATGGGATGATTTTTGTCAAAGTTCCTGAAAGCAGAGCAGTTTCAAATATATATATAATATAGCTGAGCCAGGTATGTATAGAGAAACACACTAGACAACTTTAAGGTCCATATGAAGAACCACCACACCCATGAACAGACAGAAATCAAGTCCATGCTCTACGAGAAGCTTAGCACCAAAGCAACAGACCCAAATACAGACTGTCCTGTAGGATAGCAAGATGAAAAAACTAAAAAAACTGCTTGTAGACTGGTGAAGCCCATAGTATACACAGGGGCCAAGGACTAAGGTGGGGGAGCAACTGTCAATCAGCAATGGCTGAAAGAGACACACATGCTCCCTTGCATGAACAAACCAGGATGTGGAACCTAGTGAATGGAGGCAAGCAAAGCTACACTCTGAAATTAAAACATTTCATAGACTTGTAAATGAACACCAAGTCATGTTCTCAATATGCTAAAACTAACCTCCAGAGTCCAGTTCAACAGCAAAAGTTAACAGAGAAGGTCATTAGTGGGATTTGATGGAGAAAGAAACTATCATCTCATCAGTGCTTTGTAGCCATACTTCGTATGAAGATTTTGCTGTAAATTATAGCATAGCCTGAGAAGGCCTTCATTTGGAAAAACACACATTTTCTTCCTCCCTTAAATAAGCAGACCCTAATCAGAGCTAACTGAAGACAAGAAGAGAACAGGCACAGCAACATCCACACACTGATGTTGGATCATCCTTCCACAGCATCCTTCATGTTTCACAGGGTCAAAAGAGATTGCCTATAACAGGCTTCTGTTGATTTTCTTTGGTAACACATCTTTCCCCCTTGCACTTACCAATCTCAAAGGGATAAGATGACAACCATTTCTGGAATCTGTGTAAATTAAGGAGGTTCTTGACTGAGTGCTCTAGCTCTTTCTACTATGTCTCCCAAATTGCCAGCGTAAGCTTAGGAAGGTTGAGAGTCCTGTGTGAGGCCACCCTACAATCCCACAGGGCTGACTGTGCAGGCAACAGAGGTAATAGGGAACTTTAGTCCTCTGGGGCAGGCATGTCAGCTCCCAGTAGAAGCAAATGTATCAAAATAGAAGCCTTGTTTCAAAGGAAAAGAAGGAAAGGTGTTCTTCAAATGGATGTCTCACATCAGATTAAAGTCAAGGCTACAATACCACACAGTGAATTAACTTTAAAAAAAAAATTAATATTTAAATATTTTACGTGTGTAGGCGTTTGCAAATTATGTATATGCACCATGTGCATGCTCGATGCCCACAAAGTCCAGCAAAGGATGTTATTTGCCTAGAAGTAGAGTTACAAATGGTTGTGAACTGCCATGTAGATGTGAAGAATTAAACCCAGGTCCTCTGGGTTTACTTACAAAGAGTAAAACTAGCAGCTAAGCATGCATTTATATAAGACAGAAAGAATACACAGGGACAACGCAGCACATTTGACTTCATTCACAGTAGCCAGTAGAATCCCTGTGAAAAACTCAGGCTTCAGTGCAGAAATCTAACAGTAAGGGCACAAGCAGCCAAGTCTGATGAGCCACACCTGTAATCTCAGCTACTCAATCTCAGCTACTCTGGAGGTTAAGGCAAGAGGATTCTGTCTGGGTGGATCAGTGAGACCTTGATTTTTTTTTTTTTGGGTGGGGCTGGGTGTATGTAATTTGTTTGAGTTAGGGTCTCACTAAGGACCTCTGGTTCACTCTAGATCAGACTGGCCTCAATCTTACTGGGCTCATGGGTCCTGCCTCTGCCTCAGAGAAGAATCTGGCTGAATTATGCACACACATAAACAGACACATAAATCAAAGAAAAGTGGAAAAAAAATTGGTGTGATGGCTATTCTTGGTTGTCATCTTGACTACATCTGGAATTAACTAAATTTCAAAAATGGAGGGCACACCTGTGAGGGATTTTTAGCTTCATTTAAAACGTGAAGATCCACTTCTAATGTGGCTCTTTGAGGTGGAAAGACAGGCCTCTAATCTAGATCATTTCAGCTGGGAACCCACCTCTGCTCTGGACACACCTTGTGCTGGAAGCCTATGTAAGACAAGGAAGCAGGAAGCCTCTGCTCTTTGCCCTTGCTCTTGCCTCAGTAACAAGTCTATTCCTTCACCGACATTACAGCCCACTTCTTTGGGATTCCAGTGTATCCTGAAGGCCAGGCAAGACACTCAGTCTTGTCATAGATTGACAACTACTGGATTTTGGAACTTTCCATTCACAGGCAGCTATTGTTGGATTAGCTGGACCATTCTGAGAGTGAGGGGGAGGAGGGGAGAGAGAGAGAGAGAGAGAGAGAGAGAGAGAGAGAGAGAGAGAGAGAGAGAGAGAGAGAGAGAGAGAGAGAACAATACAGCTGGGGATATAGTAGAGTGCTAAAGTGCTTGCCTTGCAGGTTTGAAGTCTCTGGTTCACAGTATCACAAGACAATCAAGACATAAGCTACACTTACAAATGATTCTAAGTTTCTACTCATATACATTCTATCAAGTAAGGTAGGGATTTAGAACCACATACTTTACATAGGAGGAAAGGGATCCCTGAGAGAATACATCTGCAAGCCAGTTAACTAGGTCTTAATTTCAAAATCAGCCAAACAAACTAACCCTGTTTCAAACATTTTCTACTAGCTCTCCTCCTTTCTTCTACTTGTAGGTGGGTCAGAGCCCTCTCTCCAGCTACTACTTCCCCAAGGTCTCTGCATGGCAACCACTGACTGCAGTAGCTGCCTCCCTCCAGGCTTCAAACCTCCACTGGCTGGGCTGCTCTGCAGTTGGTGATGCCAAGGAACCCCCAGAGGACCACTTTCCCTTCCCCAGGAGCCCAAACATGTGTCCTTATCTGCCTGATCCAGGTAAGAGGCTCTGTGCTTACAGAACATTCCCAGTCTCCACTAAGTCAATCCCAGTGTGGGGGTCAAGCACTGGGAAGCCTTGACACACAACTGTGTCCCTTTGAGAGCAGATGACAATACAAATGGACTGTACTTAAAGTTACTTTATCCTCTCCACAAAGAAAACCAGAATCAGCACTGGGTCCAGCCAGTCCAATCAGCTGTGAAAAAAAAACCCTGACTGCTCTGTCCAGTATAACTTCAGAGGGCCAGAGACTCCTCCAGTGGCTCAGTATATGTTGTGGGATAGCTGTGTACTGTGTAAAGATACACCGCTGTACTTTGCTTGATAAAGAGCTGAATGGCCAACAGCTATGCAGGAAGAAGTTAGGTAGCATTTCTGGGAAAAGAGAGGACTCCAGTAGGAAGAGAGGTAGAGGAAGGAAGGTCAAAGAGACTCTAAAAGTACAGATCAGAGGTAACTGCACCAAGAGGCAATACAGATTTAAAAATATGGGTTAATTAAATTATAAGAGCTAGTAGAGATAAGCCTAAGCTAAAGGCCAAGCTTTCATAATACACCTTTGGGTTATTATTTGCTGGCTGGTGGTCCAAAGATAGTCTGACAAGAAAGTTGTAACAGGCTGACTCAAAACCACTGCTCCCTGGCCCAGGACAACCCAAGCACCCTCTGCCTCCTCACCCCTGCAAAAGGATGCCAAAAGGGCAAAGAAATTAGTGCCAATAAAGATGGCCAGAACTACAGAAAGTAAGGCGAGAGAGGAGGCAGCACTTATCTTGCTGTGGAAGAGAACATCACATGCTATCAAGCAATATAGTTCCTAACAACCAAAAGAACAGTGTCAAACAGTGTCAAAGGACAACAGGCCCTGAATACCTGAGCTCAGACACAGGACACGTAGGACACACCAACTCAAGAAAACTTAGACCTCAAGAGTCTATTAATCCTAGCAGATGTAAACCTCCAGCAAAAGCTGGGCACTGACATAACTTGATGGCCTTCAAACTATATTTCTATATACAGCAAGCAGACTATATTTCTATATACAGCAAGCAGACTATATTTCTATATACAGCAAGCAGACTATATTTCTATATACAGCAAGCGTTTTCCCAGAGCTAGAAACTGAGGATCTTGATCTGGGAAGCCCATTATAATTCATAAAAAAAAAAAAAAAAAAAATCAGTTAAGACAAGTGTGCCAAATACCAACCAACACTATCTTGTTTGTCCCCTCAAACATGTGCTGGCACCCTTAATAACTGACTACCCGGCTAAGACATAGGGATCCCAAACAAAAAAATGCCTATCAATGCCTTGCCCTTGGGGGGGAGGGGGGAAAGGCCTTCATTAGATGGCATTAGAAGCTAGAGTTACTGAAGCTACATCACTGGTAGAATGACAGAAACACTGATATGACAGGTAGTCTAGATAGACTAGAAAGCTCATCTCTTGAAGGCAGCCACAAGTGGTCTTAGTTCTAGTGTTCAGCAGCAGCAGGTTAGTGTAAAGATGGGCTGAGATCATGGATGGTTTTAGGACTGAGACTTGATTTGTTCATTCCCTACCAGAAAACTACTGAGTGAAAACTACTTGGTGAAAAATTAATGTTTGCTGATTAAGGAACACAGGACTATTTCACAGTGATATTTTGGAATTTAACTTTTATCTTTATGCAAAGACCTGACTGGCCTCAGTCTTGGACTAGAAAGAATGGTGTGGATATTACCTCTTTAACCTTGAACTTTAGAGAGGCTGTATAAACACCAGGTAACTGTAATTGAATATTTAAATTTGTTAACTTCTGTAAGTGAGGATGAAGCCAGGTGTTGGTGGCACACACCTTTAATCCCAGTGCTCGAGAGGCAGAAGCAGGTGGGTTTCTGTGAGTTCAAGGCCAGCCTGGTATACAGAGAGAGAGTTCCAGGACAGGCTCTAATACAAAAGGCGAGGATGAGCCAGGTGGTGGCAGTGCACATCTTTAGTCTCAGCATGCAGGAGGCAGAGGCACTGGAGACCAGCCTGCTCTACAGATCGAATTCCAGGACAGACAGGGCTATACAGAGAAACCCTGTCTCAAGAAAAAACAGAAACCAAAACCAACCAACCCACACCCCTTGCCCCCAAAGAGGATGAAAACAAGACAAAGAAAACACAATTACAATTATACCTATCTCCTTCCTCTCCCACACCGGTTCCTTTGGGGTCACTGTGAGGATTAAGTGAATTCACATAGGATGTTTAATACACACCCAGCACAAGTAAAAAGTGCAGACTTTCTATTGGCAACATCATCCTGGAGAACACTGCAGGCAACACAGCACTAAGCCACACCTGCAATGTTTTACTGTAGTGGCCTCTACTCTCAAAGCTGGAAAATAGGGGCTGGAAAATAACAGCTTTACCAAGTGACCATACAAGACAGGGCTTCATGACCACAGCAACACTGGTGTCTGGGTCAGACAACCTTCAGGTGGCTGTCCTGTCCTGTGCAGTGCAGCACTGTGCTAACCACTAGGTTTGAGAAGCACCCGTAGTTGTGAGTACCAAAGGTCTCCAGGCACGGAAAGATGACCACTGCAGACTACTTGTCCCAGCTAAGTACCATTACCAGGGGCAAACAAAACAGTGCATACAAGTTTTAGCAGGTAAGGTGACTTGTTTGTTTCTGAGACAGGATTTTGTTTTGTGGCTTAGACTGGCTGCAAACTCACAATCCTCCTGCCTCAGCCTTCCAAGTATAGGGATTATAGATGTTCATTATGTCTTAAAAATGAGGCTTTTTGTATGACTGCTGGTTTTTTTTGTTTTGTTTTGTTTTTTTGGAGACAGGGTCTCCAACCTGGCTCTCCTAGAACTTGCTATGTTGACAAAGCTGGCCTCTGCCTCACAGATGCTGAGACTAAAGGCATGTGCCAATACGTCACTTTAAAAATGGACCACAATGCTGAATACTTTACAAACAACTAACAGTGAAATGTATCACTCTTAAAATGATATATTAAAACTTAAAAACTAAGTTTCTAATGAACTTAATCAAATGTTCTGAGATTCCAGAACAAAAAATATAAACCCTCTTAAAGATATATTTCTTCACTTTAAATTAGAAAGGCAGAGTCTGGGGAGATGGACCAGTCATTCCATCACTCACCACACAGGCCCGAGAACTCATTCGTGGATCCCAACACCCACATAAAAGCCAGACACAACACCCACGTACACTGGAGAGCCTGGCAAAGCCCAAGAGCTTCATGGCCAGCCATTTTAGCAAATCTGTGAGATACAGGTTCAGAGAGGCTGCCTCGAAAAAACAGAAGCTGGAGGATCTGAGTTCAAAGTCAACTTGGTTTACACAGAGAGCTCCAGGCCAGCCAAGGATAAAGTGAGACACTGTCTCAAAAACAACCAACCAAACAAAAAGCCAAATAAACAAAGCAAAACCCCACCAAACCCAAAAGCTGAGTATTGTGGCCCTCACTTGTAATCTCAACACTCAGCAGTGCTTTGCTGAATCAGCAGGGAATCACTGAGTTTAAGGCCAGCATGGTATATACAGTGAAATCCTTTCTCAAAACTAACAAAAAGTAACAGTTCTCCAAGGAAAACGCCTCAAACTTTCATCCAGTCCCAGCTAAAGAAGTGAGCCCCAGCATCTGAACCTAGGACAGCGAACACTGCTGCATGCTCTCAGAGTCTACCTGAGACTAACACAGGGGAACAAAGGCCAATCTCAGAGTGCTGTTACAAACTCACAGCCACTTTGCAAACATGTGGCTGCTGCATCAGCACAAGCCTCTTTATCCCGAGTCTTCTGCCCACAGCAGGGACTGGGATGGAATGAGGGGCTACATTAATACTGGTTCCGTTAACATTGGTAGAATTACTTTACTGGTATTAATGTATAGCTGCTATGGGAACGGTCTAGCAAGGAATGCAATTTATCACTAAACAATACAATTCAACATTACTATGTAAAAATTAAGTCTTTGTTTTGTTTTCTGAGACAAGGTCTCCCAGTGTAGCTCTGGCTGTCCTAAATTATGTGGCCCAGGCTAGTCTCAAACTCAGGAGATCTGCCTCCCTTTGCTTCCCTGGCACTGGGATTAAAGGCATGTACCACTGTAACACGAATTAATAAATGACCCAGAGACTGATATTTGGGTTCAAGCTTCAAGTTGAGTTATCAGAAGAGCAAAGCAGCCAGCCACTCGGTCTTACCTCTAGCTCAGGCTGAAAGGGAGCTGCTCAAGTCTCAGATTGCTGCCTCTCAGTGTGGCTGGCGAACATGGAATGCCTCTCAGACCTTGCTTCTGTCTTTTATAGATCTCTAATGTTGGGATTAAAGGTGTGAGCTATAATTCTCTTTTAGACTGACTCACATTTGTATAGATCTGGGAGGCCTTGAACTCATAGAGATCAGTCTATCTCATAATCTGAGTCCTAGGATTAAAGGTGTGTACCACTACCTTCTAGCTTCTGGCTGCTGGGATTAAAGGTGTGTGCCTGGTTTCTATAGCTTCAGGATGATTTTGTTTTCTGGATCCTCAGGCAAACTTTTATAAAGCATAAATGTATCACTACACACTATCATACCTAGTTCCAAGACATTAATACATTGGTTAAATAAAAACAAAATCTCAATATATACCTATAACTTATAACTATTTCCATACACATATAGGTCATGGCTCCACATAATATGGTCATGGTTGTCTTTCTAAGATTTATATACAACTCTAACTCCTTTGTTAACAACTGCATGTTAAATGGAATAAACATAACATATCCTCCATTTATAGGACTCCTGTGTAGCTTGTACTTTTTTTCTGGAGACAGTCTCACTCTGTAGCTCTGGCTAGCCCCAGAACTCAGATCCACCTGCCTTTCCCTCAAGAAATTGAGGCTGGCCTGGCGGGGGGGGGGTGGGGTGGGGGGTGTCTACTCTGTGAGTTTCTTCCAAGGGAGTAAAAAAGAAGGGAGGAAGGTCTCTGTTGACTTGGACCAGAATCTCTTAGGTAAAATTCCTGAAAATAGGATATGTTTGTCACGCAATACATCTATTTGTACTGCCAGAATAAAACTGCCCTTCTAATGAGTTCAAGTGTCCAGTTACAATCTGTGAACTACCCTTGTCACCCATCACATGACAACAACTAAGGTAATCAGGTCTATTTTTCTCCGTCTGATGTAGGGAAATACAATTTTAAGCAATTCTTTTACTGTTAGCTTGAAATTTCATTAGCTTTCTGCCATATGAATTTTCATTTTTATAAAAGAATTATTTTTGTTATTTTTAATTATGGCTAAGTATCTGTGTGTAGGTATGTGCACATGAGTCAAGTGCCCACAGAGGCCAGAGGAGTTGGATTCCCCAGTAGCTGGAATTATAAGCAGCTATGACTGCCTGACATGGCTGCTGGGAATTGAACAAGTCCTCCAGAACTGCATGCTGCTCTTAACCACTAAGCCGGCTCTCCAGCTCCACCAGAATATCTTGTCTATGAAGCCTGCACTATTCATAACCTTTCTCCAACTTTCCATCAGAGTGATGCAACACACATTTCTTAAGTCACCTATGGTTAGTTAGCCAACAGAACTGAAGTGAAGAGAGGAATGATGACCTGAAGTGAAATTCAAGTTGTAAACTTAAAACAGCATTGCTAAAGGCAACCAAAGCAAAACTTGAGAAAATACCACTGAAAAAGACACTTTTAAACTAGACACAAAGTAGCCTAGGCTGATCATCTGAGAATCCTAACCCACTAGAGCTCTATTGCATTTATAACCACAAATTTATCCTTTCTGGAGAAGGGACAACTCTCCAAAAAGGTAATTTTCATTGCAAAGGAATCACGAGTGTATGCTAAGTTTTGGAGTGTGCGAAGCCCTCTGGGTAGGTGGTAGAATGTGAGATAGTGCCAGGGTAGGCAAAGCAAGAAATAAATGCACCGGGCAGTGGTGGGGCACACCTTTAATCCCAGCACTTGGGAAGCAGAGGCAGGTGGATCTCTGTGAGTTCAAGAGATCAGCCTCCTCTACAGGCTCCAAAGCTACACAGGAAACCCTGTCTCCAAAAACCAAAAGAAAAAGAAAAAAAAAAAAAAAAAAAGCAAGGCAAAGATACAGGCCATGCATGCTTTGCTCTCCAACTATTTTTACCCTCAAGTCTCCCTCAGAAGGAGGGGACAGAGTATTGACTTCCAGGCTGATGGGCAAACTTACCACCATCAGTGGTAACTCTGCTGTAAGTCTCCAAAGGCACTTAATAACAAGGGCCTCAAAGTCCACTTTCCTCTTTCCTTCATCTCCTGCTAGGCTGTGCTCTGCTTTGTCTTTTACAACCTGTCTTTGGTACACCAACCCCCCCAACTATGCTTTTGTACTTCCTATTTATTATTCTGAGGATGTGCCCAGGTGGCTGTTCACAGCTTGTCCACTCAGCTCAGGAATGAAACAGGTTGTCACTCCATCAGCAATGCTCCCCCCTGGTTCAGGAGTTTATATTCAGTGGCCACTGTCTCCTGCTCTATCCCCATGATACCATTGTTTCTTTCTCCCTTCTTAGCTGTAACTGATATACCTGTCTCTCTACACGAAGATGTGACCTCCATGAAGGCACAAGAAAACTGACAAAACATAAAACAGCCTGAAACAGTGTCTTTGGGGTAAAGAAAACATCTATAGGATAACAGCACCCAGAAACAAAAAATAGGAAGTTCTAAAATAGAAATAAAAGATTAAAGGCTCAGCAAAAGGGTTAGGAGGTAAATTTTAGAACATCTTCCAGAAAGAACATAAAAGCTGAAGGTACAAAGTATAAATAAGGATTGTATAGTGTTGGAAACTCTGTAAATAATGTATCGTATATTTCCCAAATTCTTGAGAGTAAATTTCAAATACTTCTATCACAAAACAATTAAGAACTTTATGCAGAATGCTAATTACCCACATTCCATTACTGTACATTGTATTAGTCAACCATAATCTCACTTTGTACACCCATACATACAATTCTGATCAGCCAAATTATAAATTTAACTAGAGGTAGTAGAAAATCTAGGAAAGTTAAAATGGTAATTGGGAGGACCAGAAGAACAGCTGAAAGAACAAGAAAGTATATGGAAGAACTCAAAATGATAAGCCAAGAAAAAGGCCCAGCAGAGAAAAACATGAATTTCAGAGTGAGGAGACCCAATGTGTAGGTAAGATATGTGATAAAAACTGCCCCTAAAAGAGTTCTTTCTGTTCTGAATCTCAAAGGAAATCTTTTGTTTCACCAAGAAAAACATCTCAGGATCATCTGAGTCTTTGGGTGCAAGCTGGAACAAAAAGAGCTAAGTGATACCCCAAACCTCATTTAGGAAATATGACAGAAAAAGGACATCTGAAAGAACTTGACTTGCCAGGTGGTGGTGGCACACGCCTTTAATCCCAGCACTGGGAGGCAGAGGCAGGTGGATCTACAAGAGCTAGTTCCTGGACAGCCTCTCAAGCCAGAGAAACCCTGTCTCAAAAACAAACAAAAAACAACCCAAAATTTTAAGGATAAATCTATAGGTGCTTTATCCTACGCCTGTACACACTCATACATTTAACAATCCACATGCATGTATACACATGTATTTGTGCACATTTACATGTTCATACATATTTGTGGTAGGTAATCAGATCAGTTTTCTTGATCTATGTGTGTATATTTGTGTATATTCTAGACAGAGCATCTAGACAGAGTAACTGAGATTACAGGGGTGAGCCACCAAGTCTTATTTCTATGTTATTCTCTACTGACTACTTCTAAATGTAAGAAATCTAAAGCAGGATGTAGTGGCACATGCCTTTAGAGAGACCCTGTCTCAATAAAAACAAACAAACAAATCTAGGTGGGTGGCAGTGCACACGCCTTTAATCCCAATAGTTGGGAGGCAGAGGCAGGCAAATCTCTGTGAGTTCAAGGCCACCTGCTCTACAGAGTTGAGTTCCAGGACAGCCATTGCTGTTTCACAGAGAAACCCTGCCTATACATAAGTAAATAAATCTAGATTTGCAGATATTTAGTGCAAATATAAGTGTTAAACAACTTAAAATCTTGTTACCAATAGCTTTGATCAACTTTCCAATTAAGTAATCACATAACATATAAAGCATAACAATTTCACCCTTTTTTATCTATGCTTGGGTTAAACATGAGATTGTTTGTTTACTGAAGCACTGTTTATAACATTTTCTGAGACCATCTCATGTTGTCCAGGCTTCCTGGAACTCAACATGTAGCTGAGAATAACAAAGCTTGAACTCTTGATTTTCCTGCCTCTACTGCCCAAGTGCTGAGATTACAGCTTTTTATCCTGTGTTCACACACACACACACACACACACACACACACACACACACAAATGCACCCTGGGTGGACTGAGTATGTGAAGACTGCCTATGTCAGCAAAAGCAGCCATGGACCAGTGACACCAAAAGACAGACCTTCGGAAGGGCAATAATCAGTTTGCTATTCCACTTAGGAGTCTCGAACCCCAGCAGAAGAGAATCAAAAACATTTGTTAAATTTGCCACAGGAAAGCTTTCGTCAATGTGAGACACAGAAAGGACATTCAACTGCAGTGTATGATGAGCCAGACAACAAGATGCTACTAAAGAGCATGAGAGCCACGGAAAACATAAAAGGAACAGAGGGAACAGACCAACAGAGATTAGACCTTACCAATGCCAGGGACCTCCACTGTCTGCTAGTGCCTGGGACAAGAACTTGAATGAGTGTATGTTGCTACAATTCATCAAGTCTTGCATCTGTTCATCGGAGTCCTGCTGTTGCACAGAGCAGGACTTGAATCTCTTCTCTCAAGAGCTACAATTACAGACATGTACCTCCTACCATTCCTGGTTTGTAGCTGTTTCTTTTCAAAGACTTTTAATGAGAATTGCTTAATTGTTACGTATTGACTTCATGTTTTTGCCCGGTACCCTAAGAGACAGATGAGGATGTTGTAGTCCTTGAAATTGGAGTTTCAGACAGATGTGAACAGCCACCTGGGTGCTTGAAACTGAACCCAGGTCCTCTGCAAAAGCAGTTAAGTGCTCTCAACCACTGAGCTATCTCTCCAGCCCCTATAGCTGTTTTTGAGATCTTAAATTATAACATATAATGTTGAATGCAGTGAGAAGAGTGAAATCACATTTGCCTCCCAGGAGGACAGTTTTTCTGAGACTCTTAGCTCATTAAAACCAAAGGATGGTAAATTCGTACTGTGCTTGTTTTTGTATTTTTTTTTTTACATTTTTATTATTTCCTGCTTTTAAAAACTATTCAAAAAAGAATGAGCTTAAGGATTTAGCTGAAATAAAGTTTTAAAACACACCTAAAATAATATTTACCTGAACAACTAAAAATAAGCGCCCACCTTGGTCTTTGATACCTTCATGAACACTGTTTATTAAAACACAGTCTTTGATGACACCAAAGAGTAATCACTTCTTTGTTAGTCTAAGATAATACAACTTTTCAATCCAAAGTGAGATGTTAAAAAAAATCTTGTGTTCTTGTTGAGTGCTCAGCCCTACTAGGGGCTCTCTATATATCAACACCAGTTCCCAGCTCAGGGAGAACTGCAGCAGGGGGTAGAAAACAATGAAAGTCAGAAGATGGGGAAGAGCGCTATGACATACTGCCTGCCACACAGGACACAGCCATCACCACAAACTCAGAGATTAGTCCTTTCACAGATCAGTCATTTTTACAGGGACAGGATAGGGCCCATGAAATATCCTGTCAGTTACATAGTTTCGGGCAACAGATGGCAATGAGGGGTTGTGGTTGCTGGTAGGTTCTTCATGCTCCTGCTTAAAAGCACTAAATTGAACTCATTGGGCTATTTAAAAGGGGGAGGGTGTTGTCCATGGTGAGTGGAAGTGGAAGTTTAGGGTGGAAATAATAAGATATATAATATGGATGTCTGGAATAATCCAAGAATCCAAAACAACAAAAAAAGGCATGTTCTCTGCTTAAGATTCTACAGTAAATAATTTTCAGCCAGGAGACACTAATGAAGAATCTATCTTACAAAATATCACAGGTCAGATTGAGATGGAACTGAATATAGGCCATGAAGACTTCTTCAAAAAGTCTCAGCTAAGCCCTCTTCTTTTTAATGCCAAAGAAGTGGGGTTATTAGGCTGATAATAGAAAATTAAGACAATACTAACAGAAATGTACTTGAAAGTCTATATAGCCACCAAGAGAGACAAAGATAAGGCTCTGCATGTGTGTCCCTGTCCATTCTGAGCTAGCTGCTTCTTCAGTGTTCTCAAGATGAAGCAAGTCTCCAGGAAGTGCAGGACTCACAAGTAATGATGCTAGCATTCCAATGGCCACAGTTTGGCTGCCATCGGAAATTATTTAGCTGCTTTTCAGATGCTATCCCTGAGACTGGAGAAGTATGCCCCATTTTCTCTAAGTTTAAAACTGTCATGATTCACTCTTTTAAACCAAAGATCTTTTCAGCTACATTAAAGCACTGCTTTCAAGTATGTCCCACATAATTAACAAGTTTAGCCCATGGGTACTTTAAGTGTTCAAAACAAGCCTAAACGATAGGTTTTGCTTTCCATATTCACATATGGATTGTGGCTACTACTAGCGTCAAACAAAATTGTATGACTGACTCAACTGGGTTTCAGAAAGTTACCTGCTAAGAAAACCACTGTTTTTTCTTTTTTTGAAACAGGGTTTCTCTGTGTAGCCCTGGCTGTCCTGGAACTCCTTGTCGACCAGGCTGGCCCCGAAGCCTGCCTCTGCCTCCTGAGTGCTGGGATACAGGCAGACACAGCAACAAATATGTGAAGTCATTGCTTGGGCTTAATGTGTGACTATGTGGCAAAACCCAAAACTGAAGGGCAAATTGTAAGTGAAGATTATAATCCTTCAGTTTCCCCTAATACTTTTTCATAGCCTATAAACATTATTTAAAAAAAAAAAATCACAAGTCGGTTTCCCCTTAGGTTTACAGTTATACCGTATGCAAACACCATGTCCAGTCTGACCCTCTGGCCTTCTAACTCAGACAGGATATATACAGCAGGTAGCCTCGAGCATCCGGCTACTTTTCAAAAGTAGACACGCACAAACACCTCCTCACAACAGGCATGTGTTAAAACAGCTTGGGGTACCGACACTGTGCGCATCACTCACTAGGGTCGCGCGATTACTGTCTCCTCTCAGGCGGGGTACCCGAGGGTGTGTTCCTATAGCAAGGCCTTGGAGCACGGCCTAGGCGGGAGTTCACGACCGCTGCCCAGCCCGTGGACCTCTTGGGACAGAGGAAAAGGACAACCGGGCCAGGCCGCAGCCCAGCACTGCCCCTTGCCAGCTTCAGGTCGGCCACAGCGCTCGGGCTCGCGGGGCATGCCGCGGATCTCACCGCGCGCCCCGAGATCCAAAGAGGCAGGGGCCGTGCCGGCTCCTCCCTCCCCCGCGGGGCATGGGCTCACGCCCCCACAGGAAGGCCACGTCCCCAGGGACAGGCACCACTCTATGGTCTGCGTGGGGGCCGCACACCCACGTGACGAGCGCCCAGCCAATCGCGGGACAGCGGCCCGCCACCGAGACGACTGCGGAGGCGGCTAGAGATGCCCGCCGGCAAGTCAAAGGCGCCTGTCCACCCGGGCGCAGGGATCCTAGCTCGGTGCTGCCGCCATCTTCCTGGAGGAGAGGGCAGAGGCGCAGGGCCCCCTCCCCTTCACCGCTCCGCGCTCACGCCGCCACCTGCCCGCCCCCGGTCGCCTCTCACTCTCAGTGGACAGACAGCCGATTCCTGCCTAAGGAACACCCTCCCCCCAGCCCTAGTTCCCCACAAGGTGAAGATTCTCATTACCTGTTCCTCTCTTATTAGCGCGAGGAAACCAAGCTCATAAGGTAGGAACTGTGGCGAAACAGGAACAAGACGCCATCTTGGTAAAGGAGAAGAGGCTACGCTTGACCTCCCCCCGCCCCCAGCCTCTATATGGCCA
This sequence comes from Cricetiscus sungorus, assembly GCA_030556225.1. Lineage (NCBI taxonomy): Eukaryota > Metazoa > Chordata > Mammalia > Rodentia > Cricetidae > Cricetiscus > Cricetiscus sungorus. The sequence continues at coordinate 15,295,548 of JANBXA010000328.1, read as the reverse complement.
ACCGCCGTGGGAGGGGCACGGCGCCTGCGCAGAGGCGGCCGCCGGCCGCGTCCACGCTTGCGCTCTGCGGGCAACCGCGGGGGAGGGGGCTGCTCGGGGCCCAGGAAGGAGTTGGCAAGGGGCGGGCCGGCGCGATGACGCCATCTGTTCGCGCGCGCGCGGCGGGGCGGGGCAGGGCGGGGCAGGTCCGTGCTGTGGTCGGCCGAGCGGTCTCCGGCGTGTTAGCGGGTGAGTGTGTGGCGGTGTGCACCCCACTGTCGCGCGGGCTCGGGTCCAGCTGGCCGTGCCGAGGGATCGGGAGAGTCCAGCCCGCGCCCCGGCCCACTCGGGCTGCGGGGACCCGGATCGGGGCGGGAGGGGCGCGCGTGGGGGAGGGGCGGCCGCGCCCTGAGCCCGTGGCTCCAGGGATGGACGCGCGGCGGGCGTCGTCCTTTCGAGGACTGCTAGACCGGCGTCCCCTATCTGGGTAATCCTCCTGGCTGGGTCCAGGGCGTGGTCGAGGCGGGCCTGGCTGGTCCTGGTGAGGTTACCGCGCAGAGTCCCAAGTGCTGGCTGGCCTTTGCAGGAGGAGTTGGGTGAGGTGGCTTTGGAGTCCAATCGACGAAGCACTTGTGTTCGTGAGGCCATTTCCCTCGTAACGGTGCCATTTCGCCCTGGGGATGTGAAGGACTCCGTCAGTCACCACGAGATGATAAGCAGGGTCCCCAAATTGGAGGCAGTGGGAAGAGTTGGCCTTGTCCGCTGTGTCCGGCCTTCCCCAGGGTTGTGCGACGCTAGACAAAGGGCTGTAACAGTGTAAGTGACAGATAATAGGGGACGTGGAGCGGAGGCCTCTGACGGTGGGAAGCGGTGAAGTCCAACTCTGAAGACGGTCCTAGGCCCAGACCACTCCTGACCCTTTAGTATCTTTCGGCCTCATTTGTTAGTGCCTCCCGGCCGTGTCCTGTCCTTCCTTACACGAATGCCAGACTCAACTCTTAGAACTTCTAGTTCAAACCACTGTGGTCTCCATCGCTGGCCTTAGCCCAATTTACTCCTCGTGTCTGGAACACAGCTAACTCCCACGCTCTCTTGTCTTCTGCTTATCTGTTCAGTTCCTGCTCGCAGCTTCTTATTCGAGACTCTGACTGGATGAGATTTCCTTTAGATTAGATATTTTATTGGCGTTTAGTATTGGGGTACCTACTACATAGCAAGGGAACTCTTGGGTTCTCAGTCGCTAAAAAATCGTCGCCTTGCCCCTAATTTGATCCTTCTTTTCAGTGGCTTTATTCAGGGATTCTTTGCAGTACCCAGAATTCAGACTGTCGGTGTGTGTTGCTCTAATTTTAGTGGTGATTTTCTTGTCATTTTTTCTTCTCAGTTTTTACACCTTGATTCTTTCTTCCCTTTACCGCTCTGTAAAGAACGGAGCTTTTAAATGAGATCAGATTCTCATTCTGGTTTATCGGGGTAACCTAGGGAAAGGGGGTGGGGCCACGCTCTATTATTATTCATGAGTGTAATTCAGCTCTCTTTGATTGTGGCATGCTGCCCCAAGCTCCATTAAGAGTGTTGTGTTGCATAATGTACTTGTGCGGACCTCACATCTAAGAAATCTAGGTGGCAAGACAGTCCAGGCACTTTGGATAAAAGCTCTTCAAGGTCCTACATTGAGAAGTCTCAGTAGGGGTGGGAGGTGTCAGGGTACATGAATGATGCTTCCTATTGATGAGTATTCCATTACTATAAATGCCACGTGCAAAATAAGTTTCTAGTGTCAAAAATACAGTTTTGTTAATCCATTCATCTTTTGGATCTTATTTGGGTAATAGTATTCTGGAATAAAGAAACTATGAATTAAGAATAAAAAAAACTTATAAATAACTTATGACATCTGAAATATGCACAGAGTGAAAAATAAAATTTTAATTTGACTGTAAATCTTAGATGTGGGGATCTAGTTGATCTACACTCTGTACTTAGTATTTTGTAAATGGGTCAGTGTTTTCTCACTAAAAACCAAGTGCTTCAGAAATTCAGAATTCCCCCTCTCAGCTTTCATTTTGGCATCACTGAGGATATATAGTTCAGTTGGTAGAGTGCTTGACCTGAATGCAAGAGTCCTAGGTCCCTATTACATCCCCACATGAAACCAAAATCTTTTTTTTTTTTTGGTTACTAAATTGTTAGAAAACCATTGTGGATCCAAGTTATGTTTGGATGTAGGGTAAAGAATCCTTAGCCTGGCATGATCCATATTGAAGAGTCATTGTTTGTATTCTCCACTTCTGTACTTGTGTTCTTCATTGGGTACTTCTTGAAGGAAAGGAAACTGATAATAGGAATTACCCTTCTTTGGTCTGAACTGACCCATGTCCTAAAATGGCTGGAAAACTGGGTCAGTAAAGCAAAGGAGCAGTGTACAAAAGTGTAGAAAAGGAGTGTAGTTTCCTTTATTTTGTGGTGGTTTGAAATAAAATAAAATACATATAATAATAGAGAAGGCAAGTATCAACTCTCCTGCTACTGTCAGCTATTTATCCTGCCTTGTAAACAAAGGTTATTTTACCCAATGCTTAACATACCATAGGGATTCCAGTTTAGAATTGAATTAATTATACCAGTTTGGGGAAACAAAATGACTTGATAAGTTTACCGCCCCCCCCCCAATCTGTTTGTAGCCAAGTATAGTATTGCACTCCTATAATCTCAGCACTGGGAGGCTGAAGCAGCGTTGCCAGCTAGTTGGAGGTGACCTTTGATTACAAAGACTGTCTTAAAAAAGAGAAAGAACCTAAAATGTGTTTCTGTGCATTTGAGTGTTTTGTTGGTTTCTTTGTTGCCTGGACTATACTATGGGGGTTTTTCTGTGAAGCTTTGGAGCCTGTCCTGGTACTGGCTCTGTAGACCAGGCTGGCCTAGGACTTAACAGAGATCCGCCTGCCTCAGCCTCTAGTGCTGTGTTAATACATGGTTCAGTTTTCATTATTTTAGTCTTTTAATTATTTTACCTTATTTCCATTCCTAAATATTTACTGCATGATAGAAAGAAACTAAGAAACTTCCAGTGCTGGCTTGCAGCTCCTTGGTAGAACACTTGTTCAGTGTACATGAAACCAGGTGTTAACTCCTAAGTGTCTGTGTGTGTCTCTCTCTCTCTCTCTCTCTCTCTCTCTCTCTCTCTCTCTCTCTCTCTCTCCCTCCCTCCCTCCCTCCCTCCCTCTCTCTCTCTCTCTCTCTCTCTCTCTCTCTCTCTCTCTCTCTCTCTCTCTCTCTCTCACACACACACACACACACACACACACACACACACTTCAGAAAGAAACTTTCAGGTTTTGAGATATGATCTCTAGTTTGCAATCCTCCTCTCTTTTGAGTCCTGAAATTACAGTAGTGACCACCACAGCCAGCTAGAAACTTCTGACTCACCACATACCTTTTTTTTTAGCACCTGATCAAAAAATTACCCTATTCTACAGTTCTTTTTTTGTTCCCGCCTGGCCTGGATACCTGAAATGCATGACATCGAAGGCCTATTCCTCTTAGCCTGATTTACTGTTGGGTTTTTGTTTTGTTTTGTTCTAAGATTAGGTCTTTATTATACAGTTCTGGGTGTCCTGGAATTCACTATGTAGACCAGGCTAGCTCAGAGAGCTCCATCTGCCTCTCAAGTGCTGGGATCAAAGATGTGAGTCCCTAAGCTCAGCTACTGTTACTTTGTTTTGTGTTTTTGTAATTCAAGTATTGTGGTTTTTTGCACATACTCATCCTGTCAGAAAAGTAGTTTTGTTTCATGATTTTTCTTAATGAACTAATCCTAATAGAGTAGTATTAAATAATCATGGTAAAATTGCAATATCTAGATCCTATTTGCATTTTGATTATAATGAAAAAATGGAGCTGTTGGGTATTTGGTTATATTAAATAGCTATGATTAATTTTCTCCAGAAATAATAGCTTGCCATTTTAGGAGCCTATACATAAATGAAGTGTGTATCTAGGATTCGCTCCACTGTAATTCAGGGAAGTTAGAAATAAGCTAATATTGCCCTTGAATTACTAATTATTGAAATTGAATAAAGGGTGGTAGCTGAGGGTTTTATTGTGAGGGTTTAAGTTTTTCTTTTGTGTTGTAAAGTAATTATGACAGTAATGGACATTTTAAATCTGTTATTGGTTATAATTCAAATAGGTTTATTATATCTTTTTAAAAACATTGTATTTTATGTGTATGAATGTTTTGTCTGTATATACATCGTCTGTATATACATCTGTGTATCACATGCCTGATGCCCAAAGAGGTTAGAGGACATCAGATCCCCTGGAACTCGAATTACAGACAGATGTGAGCTGCTGTTTCATTGCTGGCATCAAACCTGGGCCCTCTGGAAGAGCAGCAACTGCTCTTAACCTGGAAATCATCCCTTCAGCCCCTAGTTTAAGTATCCTGTTGTTTAAGGAATAGCATTTGCTGTTGTTTTTGGAAACAACCCTGAATTATATTTAAGCAGTTTCCTTAGTGTTTTTTTATGCAGATTGATGAATTTAATTATATACCTCATCAGTATCTATAGTTTTCTCTTTTTTAAAATTTTAATAATTTTATTTAAATTAAAAAAATCATATTTTACATACCAGTCCTAGTTCCCTCTCTTTCCTGTCCTCCCATTCCCCCACCATCCCACCCCCTACCCACTCCCCAGGGAGACCTAGGCCCTCCCTCAAATGGTTTTCTTTTAATTTGTTACAATGTCTTATTGATACATTACTAGACTCTAATTGCTGGCAAATATTTAAAAATTTTGTATTATATGCAGGAATAAGGTGATTTGATGTTTGTTGGTCTGTTTTTCTTTACTATAGGGCCCTTCCTTGAAATTATACTGACTTAACAAATAAATTTGTTCACCTTCATTTTTTTCTGTAGTGGCTTGGAATAGTTAAATGACTTTATTAATGTCTCTTCAGAGTTATATGCTATTTTGCTCTAATTCCATCTGGTGTTGGCCCTTTACATAGTTTAGGGTGTGTGTGTGTGTGTGTGTGTGTGTGTGTGTGTGTGTGTGTGTGTGTGTGTGTGTGTGTGTTGCTGTCTTTATTGCTAGTTTTTTTTTTTAACATTTATATATTGGGCATGAGTGAGGATATATGCTGCTTGTGTGTGCTGAAATTAGTGAACCACTTGCTGGAACCTATTCTGTTCTTTTTACCATGTGGATGCCCAAGATCTAACTGGTATTCTGGCTTGGAGGCAAGTCCCTTTACCCTATTAGCTATATAGGCTAGCCCTATCGATGGAGTTACTCTTTTCTCTCATTTTCAATTTATGACCTTTTTAATAGTCTGTGTCTGTGATTATGCATTCTTTTATGTCTGCTCTCATTTCTTTAATTGGGTTTGCCTGAAGAATTTGTTTCTTCTGGGCATGATGACGCATGTCTTTAACCCTAGCACCTTGGAGGCAGGGGATGGTGAATCTCTTAGCAGCCTGATTTACATAATGAGTTCTAGGACAGCCAGAGTTACATAGTGAGACCCTGCCTCAAAAACAAACAAGAGTTATTTTCAAAGATTCAACTTCTGAATTTACTAGTCTTTGTATTTTTGGCATACTTTCTTATTATCTCTTTGGAATTTTTTGTCATTTGTGAATATTTTTAGGGACAAAGTTTATTTTCAGTGTTACTATTTGTCCTGTAGACATCTGAGGTCACCTTTTAGGGACAAAGTTTCTTTATTTTCAGGGTTATTATTTGTCTTATAGACATTTGAGGTCACCTTTTAGGGACAAAGTTTCTTTATTTTCAGGGTTACTATTTGTCTTATAGATATCTGAGGTCACCTTTTAGGGACAAAGTTTCTTTATTTTCAGGGTTACTATTTGTCCTATAGACATCTGAGGTCACCCCACCCCTCCCCAGTCACCTTTGGTTCCTCAAGACCACCTGTGATTTCTGCTTTTGGGCTTTCAGGGTTGTTCTGCTCCTAAAGTGTTTGTTTTGTTTCTTTTCACGTAGATTAAACAGATCATGCTCTGTGAGTGTTGATTATGAAAAGCTTTCAGGCTGGGCTTGGTGGCACTCACCTTTAATCCCATCACTCTGGAGATAGAAACCCAGGGCTAGCCTTGAGCTCCCTGCTCCCTTGCCTCAGTCTCCCTTATGTTGAGGTTACAGTTACAGACCAATACAGATTGTTCTGTATTTTTCTATTGATTTGCAAATCCTCCCCTTTTTCCCCATGAGTGTTTACTTGTCCATTTATGTCCTGACTGGCCTCTGTTGCAGTCAGGGTGTGGCTTCTGACAAACCATGTTCCCTCTGACCCATTCATTCTCCTTTAGAAAGTTTGCTTCTCTACTTTTACTTTTTAATTTGGCCTAGATTGACATTTGTAGTTGTTCTATTAATAGCACTTTTCAAGGATGTCCTTTCTATCTAAGGGCCCTTAATTCACTATTATCCTCAGTTCCAGATAGCTGATTAATGTATAAACTGGTGTTTGTTTCTGACAGGGAAAGAAATTTTTTTCTTTGCCTCTACTTGTTCTCCCCTACCCCAACACTTTGAAAAGTCTTGTAATAACATGGGTTTCCTGAACTTTTCAACTGGAAGGCTTATTGAAGTCACTGGAAAAGGAGAATCAAGACTATCACCTAGGCTTCCCATGAAACATAGTAACACTGAATTAAAAGCCCATGAATTCTTTTGTGTGCCTACCTTAATTAACCTGCCCAAACACAGTGAAGTGTAGGAACCTCATTTATCTTACTTGCTTGGAAACATTTCTGTGTGAGAAACTTGGGGTCTGCAGTGCTCACCCCAGGGTTTGGAAAGCACCAAAGAAGCTTTCTGCTAATTTCTGAGTTTCAGAGTCAGCACTCCTATTTCCCAAAGCTGCAAGGTTATGAAATTTGTATGAAAGTCAGCCCTTTGGGGCTAGAGAGATGGACTTAGTGGCTAAACTTCTCTTTCAGAAGACCTTGGTTTGGTTCCTAGACAGTGGCTCACAACCATCCAAAATTCCAGATGGGGGGGGGGGGCTGACACCTTCTGACCTCAGGCCACCAGTTACACACATATATATTAAAGAATTCATTTCTCAGTACCTGGCAGTGTGGTTCATATTATACTGTGAGTCCCAGTGTAAAATGTGTACCCATGTCGCTCCAGAGATCTTTCAGTAAGAGATGACACCCATTCCAGGGTACAGCACTCCAGGCACAGGGGCATGAATCCTTTTCTTTTTGAAAGGCTCCAGTTACATTGGAAGTAAGAAGTAGGTTGTCTTTTTCTCCCATTTCATTCTTAATGTCTAACTAAGACTAAGATGCAGTCAGCTCTGAAAAAAATACATATATTTGGAAATGTAGAACCATATCTACAGTTGCTTATATCAACTTATCTCGTTTCTTTTATTGAGTAATGTTTGTTACATCATTTCTAGGGCAATGTTTTTATTGAGAAACAAGCTAATGTCACATGTCTGTATCTTCATGGATCAGTTTGTTGTTAAATATGTATATACAAATTCAAATATCTGTCTTTTCTTTTTAACAGATAGAAAAATCAAGAAAGATGTCTAAGGTAAGGTCTTATTTCATGTTATCTATGGTACAAAAAGAAACTTTTATATTTTCAGATAGTTGAAGAGTAGGATTTCTACAGATAAATTTCCAATTTTGGCTTATTCTAAAGTTTTGAATTACCTTCTGTTCCATATTTTTAAAATTGTCAGTACAATTCCTCTTAACATCTTAGATTTTTTTTTCCTAAAACCAATCAAAGAGTAATTCAAAATTCCAGTAATTCAATTAATTAAATTAATGGGGCTCTTAGACATGCTACATTTAGATTAGCCCTTATAAATTGACCCAGAGCCCTGATATAAATTAGTTTTATAAAGGACATGAGCTGTGCACCAGTGTTTTGTTTGTAGGATTGTTTGTTTATTCCCCCCTTTTGTATGTATCAGGTTGGGGGAGGAGGGATAAAGACAAGGAGACAGACCGATTTCTCACTGGCCTGGAGCTTCACCTATCCCCCTGTCTTCACTTGTTCAGGGCTGGGATCACGAAGGCTTATCATCATGCCCAGTCTTTTGTGTCCTTTTATTTACATTCTAGCGATGGCATTCAGGTTTTCAGACTTGCAAGGCAAGCACTTCCCTTCTCCTAGATTGTGGTTTTGTTCTTGATTTATCACATCTTCAGCCATCTTTTAGTCTCAACAAGCATTCTTTAATCAAGAATTCTTTTAACTGTCTTTTCACCATCATGCACAGTGGGACATGCCTATAATCTCAGCACTTGCAAGGCTGAAGCAGGAAGATTGTAAGCTCCAGACCAGCCAGGAATATGTAGGGAGCCTGTTTCAAATCAATGAATAAATATTTCAATGTAGTCAGCTGTGGGCTTAGTTTTTTTGTTTCATAGTTTTTGAAGCTGAATTTTTAACATTGCACTCCTAGATTCTCTGCCTTTCTCTAGACAAAGTTCTGAGTCGTAAGAGGAAGAAAGGCAAGGAATGTCTTTTTCCAGATGTTTTCACAGACCCATCATTCCTGATAACTGGTTGGACTCTATCCTTTAACTGAATGTTGAATTAAAAGAACCAGTTTATCAGGCCTTAATTTAATGTATTACACTGGGATAAGTTAATATTATATTTTACATAGTTAAATTGTTAAGTAGAATATTTAATAAGATATGAATCATCATACAGCTATGGAATTTGATTTGATTATGGTTATTTTAATGATTTATTTTTATGTGTTTTGCCTGCATATGTATGTATGTATGTATGTGTTGAATTCCCTGGAGTTATAGTGTAGATGCTGGGAATTGACAGTTCTTCTGGAAGAGCAGCCAGTGCTCCTAACCGCCTAGCCATGTCTCCAGCCCTGGATAGTGTTTCCTTTATTCCCCTTCAGTGAACACTGTGAACTCTGTTTTCTGATAATAGTATAGGTTTTGAAAATGATTAATTTGTGGAGTTTGTTTTTTAATTTGTGAGAACTGCTGATTACCTATCAGAAGTCTGATAATGTTATAAAAGCAACCAATAAGGTATTTATTAGCTCTTCTTTTTTTTTTTTTTAAACCTTAACTTTAGCAACAACCAACTCAGTTTATAAATCCAGAAACTCCTGGCTATGTTGGATTTGCAAATCTTCCCAATCAAGTTCACCGAAAATCAGTGAAAAAGGGGTTCGAGTTCACACTGATGGTAGTTGGTAAGAAATTATCTCACTAAATATTTCCCTTTCCCAACCTATGAAGTGCGCTGACCTATAATGTCAGTGAGAAAATTTCTTTTTTGACAAAATTACCTCTGGAACTTAAAAGCATCTTTGTTTATTTGACCAGGATTTTATATATATGCACACACATATTCAGGGAAGTTTGCTCAAGAGGAAAATAGGATTTTATGTCATTTCCTTGTTTGTATACATTGAAAGTTTCTTTGTACAATTAACTTTCAAAATAGTTACCAGTGATTCTCGGCCCCTGGTAGTCACAACCCTTATCAGTCCTTCCCCATACTGAATAGGTTTCTGTTTGTTTGTTATATTATTTATGTGTGTGCATGTGTTTAACATGCACAGGGGCATACTTGGGTAGAGGCGGTTCTCCTTTTATTTTTATATAGGTAAGGATAGAGTTCATGTCAAGCTGGAGTAGCAAGCACCTTTACTTTCTGGAACATCTTGCTGTCCTGTCCCCCATCCCACCTGCAATTTAAACAGGGGGATGTTGAAGAAATATGACTCCCAAGACTAGGTAATAAAGATATTTTGGCTCCTATCTTGCCATCACTTGATCATTCACTCTAGAGGAAGCTAGCAGTCGTGACGGCATAAAGAAGACTATAAGGCAAGCAACCGAGGCAGCCAGTGGCCTTATAGGTGACCCACGCCAGAAGCATCCTCCAATCCCAGAGAGGCTCCCTACACATCCACTATCCCTGACAACATTGGCTACTGTCTTATGAGACACCAAACTTAGAGATACTGTCAAAGGCCAGCACTTGTGAGGCAGAGGCAGAGGATCTCAGTGAGTTTGAGGCCAGCCTGTCCACATAGTGAGCTTCGGGGCAGCCAGGACTGCATAGAGAGACCCTGTCTCACAAAGCAAAAACAACAAAAAAAGACACTGCAAAGTTTTGTGGAACTCAAATTTGAGGTATTGTTAGAGGTGAATTTGAAGAATTATTACATATTAGAGATGATGAATGTAATCATTCAATTATGTTTAATTTTCACTTAAATAGTAACTCATAAAATTACAGAGGAAGGCTATGAAATTGAATGGTTGCCTAAATGTATTTCTGTTGTATCAGATACAGATGCTGTCATAATGTGTTATGGATCACAACATAGATTGTGTTTTAGCATGCCAGCAGAAGTTTAATGAACCGTGGTGGGGAATTTTATTGTTAGTGGGGTTTTTGTTTTAAACAAGGTTTCATTATGTAGCCCTGGCTGGCCTAGAGCTAGCTATATAGACCAGGCTGGCCTTAAACCCAGAGAGATACTCAGATCACTGCATCCTATGTATTGGAGTTCAAGGCTTGAGACACCACACCTGGCGTTAATGATGAATTGTGGATTCTATTAGCATTATCACATTTTAGTTAATTTTTGGCAGTTGCAAAAATTTTAAAACTAATGAAATAAGTGTTTGAAAAGGTTTATGATGGTCATGGCTACGTAAGACATGATTATTTCTTAGAATTAATAGTACACAGATCTAAAATGATAGCACATAAACAAATAGGTATAATCTTGTCTCAGTAGAGCTTCTTAAATTGGCGTCTGAAGTTTATCTGTTGGAGAATATTATTTTACAGTGTATGGCTTTTGTCTATGTTGCATTTGTTTAACTCTGTGAAGCTGTGTTACTGTGCCTGTCTAAAACACCTGATGGTCTAATAAGGAGCTGAATGGCCAATAGCGAGGCAAGAGAGAGGAATAGGTGGGGCTGGCAGGCAGAGGAGGGATCTGGAAGAAAAAAAGATCTGGGTACAAGAGAAAAGGGAGGAGAGCTTCAGGGGCCAGCCACCCAGCTACACAGCCAGACATAGAGGAAGAAGGAAAGAAAAAGTTACCGGAATAGAGAAAGATAGAAGCCCTATGGCCAAAGATAAATGAGGCAATTTAAGAACAGCTAGCAAGAAACAAGCCAAGTTAAAGCAGGGCATTCATAACGAAGAATAAGCCTCCACATGTGCTTTATTTGGGAACTGGGTGGTGGCCCCCCCAAAAGTCAAAAGGAGCAAAAGAGTAAAAGTAAAAAGCAAAAAAAAAAAAAACCATTTATCAGCCCCTTAAATAAGCTATCCCTCCATCAGTGGTTAACTAGATGACTGAATAAAACAGGTGTGCTTATGGGTTTGTTGTTACTGTTTTAATCCCGGACAGTAGTAGGCAATACAGGAATTTAGTCCTTTAAAGAAGGAAAGCAAATTACATGGACCTCTCAAGTTACTACATAATTCTGCCTTTTTTCAGAGAGGGGAGAATGAAATAAGACTACAACAGGTCACAGAGCTAGAACCTAAGGTAACAAGGCAGAATTCTCAAGAAGAATACCAGAATTAATACACTGGGAATTGGCTGAATGACACTAAATCTGTGTGTGTAGAGTATTACAGGTTACTGAAGCTGGAAACACCAGAGACAGTGAACTGGAGACTACACAGGGCTAGGAAGTTTGTGGATGGGTGGAAACATTTGAAAGCTATTCAAAGAGAACTCTTGTTGAACACTCAGAGCACTTAAGCGTCTCCAAGGGCTAATGCAGACTAGAATCTGCAGTTATCCCTAAAAAGTTACAAACAAGCCTCGGAGAATCAAAACTACTTGACTGCTTTCTAAGTCAGAAATACCACTTATTATAAAGACATCAATAAGTGTGGTGGTGCGTAGCTGTAAATCCAATACTTGAGACCTGGCTGGATAACTGAGGATAATCTTAAACTCCTGATTGCCCAGGCTTTACCACACAATTACTAGCACAGTACCTACCTAGCTGTCCAACTCATTACATTAGGCAAGCTTTATTCCATTATAAAGCACAAGTACAGACTAGTTAGTATTTATGTGCAAGAGTTAAGCAAGACCGATACAACCTATGTTTCTGTGGTATGATGTGTATTCTGAAAAAAAGTATGATATGCAGAACCGGGTGATGCTGATTCATGAAGCTTATGCAGAAAATAAGAGCACTTAACTCAAGATCTTCACCATTTCCACATGAAAAGACCTTAGGAGGGGGCTGGAGAGACGGCTCAGCAGTTCAGCGTACTTAATGCTCTTTCAGGTCATCTGGGTTCAGTTTAGAGTATCTAATGCCCTCTTCTGGCCTCAGGTACTACACACGTGTTGTACTTGTATGCAGGCAAAATACATCATACACACAAAATATTTTTTTTAACTTTACAGGAACATTATAGTGTTATGTTATCTTAGACCATTTTATCTTGTTAGAATACCACAGAGTAAAGAAAATAATTTTGGGAACTATGAGTCCAGTGTGACAAAGGACTAAGGAGCCTTCTTGGCTGTGTTGTAATGTAATTGAGGGCATTGTGGAGAGGGAGCATATTTTTCATAACAGCCAGTCTTGAGATAAAAGTAGTGATCCATTTTTGAGGGTGAAGTCCTCATGACCTATCTACTAATACCATAATGATAGCTGAATTTCAATAGTTTTGGAAGGAATTTTTTAAAGATTTATTTTTATTTTGAGTGCATTGGTGTCCTGCCTGCATGTGTTTCTCCATGAGGGTGTTGGGTCCCCTAAAACTGGAGTTAGAGTTGTGAGCTGCCATGTAGTATAGTAACTAATCAGACAATTAATTTGTCTCTGAAATCAGCCATGTAGAGGATTGCAGCTGTGAGTTGCTGGGAGGTGTGGAAGTAAATTGTCCAATGATGGATGGAAATTTTAGTGTTAGCCTAGTGAGTGTGACCCATGACATTGATGATTTGAAGTAACTGATAGATGTTTGATGTGTGTGCATTGGAGTTTTTTTGTGTTCCAGTTTCTACCCAATGAACATTGTATAAATGTAAGCAAATGTGAAATTTGTATTCTACTGCTAGTTCCCTAATATGACAATCCCGTTGCAACAGATTCTTAATTTCAAGTGTATTAGTATAGGAGAGCTGGTTAAATGAATAGTTTGTCACAGAATAAATACATGATTTAACTTTTCAAAGTTGTTATCTACTATGGTATAAAATTGACCAGAAAATAATTTTAAAATGAGTTTTAAATAGATAGAACCAGGGGCTAAAGAGACGAGTAGTTAAGAGTACTTTCTGTGGCCAGGCGCTGGTGGCACATGCCTTAATCCTAGCACTCAGAGGCAGAGGCAGGTGGGTCTCTCTGAGTACGAGGCCAGCCTGGTCTATAGCTTCAGTTTCAGGACAGCCAGAGCTGTTATTCAAAGAAACCCTGTCTCAAAAAAAAAAAAAAAAAAAAAAAAAAAAAGGGCGGTGGGGGGGGGGGGTCAAGGCTTATTCTAAAGAACAATAAGGAAATTCTAACGTACATTCTAAACACCTGTGAAGAGATAATTTGTTTGTGATCAAGCCACTAACAAATTCTATAATCCCCTAGTCTTGGATGCAAATTAGTTTCCTGTTGTTTGACTTTGAGCAAGTTGCTCCCTTCCTTGAGCATCCTCACATTTCCCTTTTTGTGAAGCAAATGTGGCGGTAAAGACTCTTGATTTAACAATCATATGGGGAAGGTCATGGCAGTGTTCTCATTTTCATTTAAGGTGAATCTGGTCTAGGAAAATCAACTCTCATAAACAGCTTATTCCTGACTGACCTCTACCCAGAAAGAATTATACCAGGAGCTGCAGGTAAATATTCCTGTTTTACTGTGAAGTGTAATTTTCCTGAGCATTGTTAGATATCTTAAGCCTTAGATTTGTGTTTTATAAATTGTCATTAAGTAGGCAAATTGTGCTCTACCTGATCTAAGGTCCTAGGATCTTGGTTGTAGACTTTGTTTTATCCTTATCTATGCAACTAACCTTTATTAAATGTCCCAATTTTCTAACCACACTGTACACTGGATGAGGAACTCAACTGAAAGAATTTTATGTCTTCAACAAGTTGGTTGGTGTGGCACACACCTTTAATCCCAGCACTCAGGAGGCGGCAGAGGCAGGTGGATCTCTGCAAGTTTGGTATTAGTCTGGTCCACAGGGAGAGTTCTAGGACAGCCATGACTACACAGAGAAACTCTGTCTCAAAAATAAATGAATAAAGAAAAAGTTACATACAAGAGGAGGTAGCTCAGTGGTAGAGCCCTTCCCAGCATATGTGAGGCTAATTTTTAATTTTAAGATTTTTGATTTGTATGATTGTTTGCCTGCATGTATGTATGTGTACCACACACTTGCCTGGTTACCTTGGAGGTTGAATCCTCTGGAACTGGAGTTCTAGATGGTTGTGAACCATCATGTGGGTGCTAGAAACTGAACTGTCGTTTTCTGCAAGAACAAATATTCTTAACTGCTGAGTCATCTCAGTGTTGGTATTTTTTAATGATCCCAAGAAAAAGATTCATTTTTAGCACCAACATTTCTCATGCTGACTCAGGATCATTTTAAGCAGTCTTTATGTTACTTTCTGAGAACCTTCCTCAAAGGCAAGTACTTCCAAATTATTTTCATAAGAACATAAATAATGGATAATTTCTCCTTTAATATGCTGCCTTGATTTTATGGTACATTTTCTATTAAGTTTGTTTCTTTTCTAGAGAAAATTGAAAGGACTGTCCAGATTGAGGCTTCAACTGTTGAGATTGAAGAGCGGGGCGTCAAGCTTCGGCTTACAGTAGTAGACACGCCTGGCTATGGGGACGCCATCAACTGCAGGGATTGGTATGAATCCACAGAGGGTTGCAGAGCCCCCAAAGTGCTATGCATTTTTTTCATTTACTTAATGTATGAACTTACAGTTGTAGACAATGTTAATAACACTTGAAGTGCCGGGTCTAATCATTTAAAGTATTTAATATTAGCTGTTTTGAAATAGGGTCTCACTATATATTACAGGCTGGCCTCAGACTCAAAATTGTCCTGCCTTGTCTTCCTAAGTATTTTGATAATAGATATGAGCCATTATGTCTAGCTTGAGGATTAGTTTTTTTCTAAGAACACTCTAATAAGACCTGAGATTTAAAAATTGATCATATGTAAACTGCTAACATAAACAAAGCTCTGTGATGTATGTATGTATGTATGTATGTATGTATGTATGGCCCTTCTCTGTGGTTTGAGGTGAAATTTGAGTCATAGTTCCTGTGAATTGCCATTGTTTTTATAAATAAGGAAATTAAGAAGGTTGAACAGCCTGTTGCCTTCGTTGTGCAGAAAACTCTACTTTTGTTCCTGCTTTCTCCTTGTCGCACTGAGAAAAGGGAGGGAGGGGAATGGCGCTCCTTTGCCATTGCCCTTCTTCTGCATTAAGAGTGCCGCTCTTCTCACCATTTTGTGAACGTGCTGTCCTGTTTGGCAACTTATGTGACCCTGCCTTGGACCACATGCTTTCTGATAGTGCCCTGCTTCTTGACCTCCTGTCAAGCAGTTGTATGGCATGAAAGGATTGGCAGCCTTCCAATTTTACAGGCTACCTGTCTGGTACTTTGCAACCTGTCTTACTGAACACTTGCCTACTTAACACTTGTCACAGTTTA
Source organism: Cricetiscus sungorus (assembly GCA_030556225.1). Lineage (NCBI taxonomy): Eukaryota > Metazoa > Chordata > Mammalia > Rodentia > Cricetidae > Cricetiscus > Cricetiscus sungorus. The sequence continues at coordinate 15,279,845 of JANBXA010000328.1, read as the reverse complement.
AATACACACATGCACTCACACACTCCAGTTTGCTAATGATGAACACGGCCAGTCTTCTGTTACGGATTGTTTTATATACTATATGGGAAAGGGGAGAGAAAATTGTTTTTCCTTTGATGTTAGGACTGCCTGTCTCTGTACCCTGTGATTACTGTTGAAATTTGTGTTTCAGTTTTAAGACAATTATCTCCTACATTGATGAGCAGTTTGAACGCTACCTACATGATGAGAGTGGACTGAACAGGCGACACATTATTGATAACAGGGTACACTGTTGCTTCTACTTCATCTCACCGTTTGGACATGGGTGAGTCAGTTGTTTACCACGGAAACCTGCTGCATGTTGTAATATAAGAAGTGAGATGATTTTGAGGAAAAAAACTTAGTCGTATGCTTTCCCTCACTGTGTTACTTTTGAATATTGTTTTTAGATTGAAACCCTTAGATGTTGCATTTATGAAAGCCATACACAATAAGGTGAATATTGTGCCTGTCATTGCGAAAGCTGACACACTCACTCTGAAGGAACGTGAACGGCTAAAGAAAAGGGTGAGTAAGAGCTGGCCACCCATACCTCCCCAGCGTGACTTTGAGCCAGCTTCCTAACGGGAGGAAGAAAAACTTGAGATGAGTTCCAGAGGCAGGACCACAGAATTCATTTCCCATTGTATGTTAGAGTTTGAAGTGTACCCAGCATTTGTAGCCTTTTTGTATGTTCTGTTTGTTTGTTTTTTTAACATCTCATCCCCATAGAAGAATCAAAATTGTATAGTTTAAATTCTTAGATAAAAATAGCCTTACATAGAGTAGGACGTGGCTGAGTAAAAGGAGCTCCCACTAGCATAAGTGAATGATGGGTCATGAAGGGTGCCCTCTCCAGGAAAGTCCATTACCCTAACCCAAGTGTTTCCTTGCCGGTGTTTACTTAAGAGTGTGCCTAAGTAGAGTTGTTCCCTGGATTGGGGCTTTGAGAATGTCTTGCAGCTATCACCTGCTGCATCTCAGCTAGTCCAACACTGACCAGTCTCTTTGGTGCCCTGTTTGTTACAGGGATTAAAGGCATGTGCCATCACACCCAGCTGAAAATTAATTAATTAAGACAGTCTCGCTCTGTAGCTTTGGCTGGCCTGGAACTCACTATTTAAACCATGGTGGCTTTGAAATCAGAGGTTCATGAGCCTTTGCCAACAAGTGCTGGGATTACTCTCTAGAATTCTTTTACCTGCATGATATACTCCTCCTCCCATTCCATGACTATGTGTGGCCCAGGAACTTCAGGTGCTCATAGTGTCTCTTTGTTCTCGGGCTCTTGTCTCGGTTGATGATTGTGGGAGTATTTTCAGTTTAGCTGGTGTACTGGGGCTGTCATTAGTGTTTCTACTGCTTTATATGTTGAAAGTGATAGTTTATGATTATTACTGTTATTCTTACAGAAAAGCTCTCAAAATTCAAACATAAATAACCTTTTTACAATTCTCAAAATTACTTAAAAATAACTTATCAGTTGTTTGATCATTTGATGTACAAATAATTATGTATTTCTTGGTTTTTGTTGTTGTTCAGTTGATCTTGCTTGTAGTTTTGGCTGATCTGGAACTTAGATAAGTAAACTAAACTGGCCTTGAACTTACAGAGATCTACCTGCCTCTTGAATACAATTCTTATTGAATTTCTAAAGTGAGTTAGCTAAATTTTGTATTTAATTAAAATTGATTCTAGTTTTGTTATTGTTCCAGATTTTGGATGAAATTGAAGAGCATAACATTAAAATCTACCACTTACCAGATGCAGAATCAGATGAAGATGAAGATTTTAAGGAACAGACTAGACTCCTCAAGGTAAGAACTGAACATTCCTCCCTGTTTCCTTGTATACCTAAGAAGGCTTCCCTGACAGAAGACTTGGAAAGTCATATTACAGTAATTTATTTTGGTTTCAGTATATTTAGAAAATTTTTACTTAAGATTTAAAAATGTCACTGCAGGCTTGATTTGTTCCATTTAAAAAATAACTGACATTTCTATGTGAAATGTGTATGCATTTAACACTCGATCAAACATAGTTAAAGCCACACATACCAGCACACTCATTTCATACCGGCACTGGGGAGGCTGGGAAATACAGAGGCAGAGTGATCACTGTGAGTGATGTAAGCAAGGGTGGCTTTGAATTCAGAAGTCAACCAGCCTGCATGATACTCCTCCCATCTCCTCCCATTCCGTGATTCTGTATGAGATGCCGCCTATAGCCCAGAAACTTTAGGTGCTCATAGTTTCTCTTTGTTTTTGGGCTCTTGTTTAGTTTGCATAGCCAATTCCAGGCCAGCCATAGCTATGTATTGAGATCCTGTCTCAAAACAGCAATAACAAAAGGCAACTACATAATATAGCAGCGGGGAGCCATTTCTGTATCCATTCTAGGTTTGCAGTGAACATTGGCATTCTCTACTACCTTGTATTTCTTTCTAGGCCAGTATCCCATTCTCTGTGGTTGGCTCCAACCAGTTGATTGAAGCCAAAGGCAAGAAGGTCAGAGGTCGTCTCTACCCGTGGGGTGTTGTGGAGGTGGAAAACCCAGAACACAATGACTTCCTGAAGCTGAGAACAATGCTCATGTAAGACATTTGTTGTATTCATTATGGCAGAGCTTAACAGGAATAGGACATTCAGAAATTGGGAATACCTCTATCAGACTGATAAGACCATTAAGTTAGGGACTGAGGTTCTTTATTGGTTCTCTGCATCTCTATTGAACTATCTTCATAGTTCTTGTTCTTCTTGCTCTCTCATCTTGAGTCATTAATGCTAAAGGAAAATTAAACCTTAACTGTGGCCCAAGAGGTTCTAGCTCCTGCTAGAAGATGGACAGCCTCTTGCAATTGCCCCGGGCCCAGCTCTAACACACGGTGCTCCTCCTTGTTAGATGGTTCCAAGTAGCCTTGACGTTTCCGTTTATTTATAACAACCAATAAACTTGTTTATTTCACATATAGTCTTAAGATGTTTGTTGGCTTCAAACTCAATGCAAATGACTTGGAACTTCTGCTTCTCCTGCTTCTACCTACCCAGTGCTGGTATTCTAGGCATGTGCCACCACACCCAGTTTATACAGTGCTGGGAACTGAACCTAGGGCCCTATGCATGCTATACAAGCATGCACAACACTAACAGTCCAGGCTCCTTACTGTTAAGAGAGTATAGATGTTACTTTGTATTGAAATGATAAAACACCATAACAAAGGTTGGGCGTTGGTGGCACACACCTTTAATCCCAGCACTCGAGAGGCAGAGGCAGGCGGACCAGCCTGGTCTACAGAGCTAGTTCCAGGACAGGCTCCAAAGCAATACAGAGAAATCCTGTCTTGAAAAACCAAAAAAAGGCAACCCCTAAAGGGATTTATTTGAGCTTATTCTTCCATGGGATAAGAGTCTGTCCTGGCAGGGAAGCAGCAGATATGGTAGTTAGTCAATGGCTGAGAGTTCACTTCTTTAACTGAATTCAGGAAGAGCACATTGGAAATCGCATGAGGCTTTGAAGTCTAAAGCCTACCTCAGTAACAGACTTCCTCCCATAAGACCATAACTCTTAAACCTATCCAAACACTGCCACCAATTGGGAACATCTGAGCTTACAGGGAATTTATCTCATTCAAACCGCCGTACTATAAGAAAGCATATTGTTCAAGAACTATACTTTGAGGAAGGTTGGGGAGATGACTCAGCAGTAAAATACTTGTTACTCAAATATAAGGACCTAAGCTCAGATCCCTAGCCCTCACTGCAGTCTGGAACAGCACATTATTGTAAGCCTGGCACTGTGGAGTTGGAGACAGACCACTGAGGTTCACTGACCAGCCAGCCTAGCCAAACCAGTAATTCTAAGTTTATTGTTAGGTCCTCTCTCAAAAATAAGGTAGAGAGAGGGCCATTGGTGGCACACACACCTTTAATCCATCATTTGGGAGGCAGAGGCAGAGAGACAGGTGGACCTCTGTGAGTTTGAGGCCAGCCTAGTCTACAGAGCAAGTTTCAGGACAGCCAAGGCTACACAGAGAAGCCCTGTCTTGGGAAATATAAAGGGGGCAGTGAAATGTGTTAGTCAATGGCAGAGGGACGCTGCAAAACCTGTACACGTGGGCTATGGTGGGAGCACACACATAATTTAAATTATTTTTTAAAAAGAAGATGGAAGGGCAGTAGACATAGCTCAGCAATTGAAAGTTGTAGTTGGTCTTTCTTAACGGACTGCCAGCTCCCAAATAATGACATGGAGACTTCTTACTAAGCTTGGCCTTAATTTAGTCTTATTCCCAACTAGCTCTTAAATTAGCAGGTGTGGTGGTGGTGACCACCTTTAATCCCAGCACTGGGGAGATAGGCAAAAGACAGGTGGATCCTCTGTGAATTCAAGATCAGCCTCATCTAGAGAACAGGTTCCATGACAGCAAAAGTCAGGGCAAGGAGGGGAGGTGGGATGGGGGGGGTGGCACACAAAATTTATGTTAACCTGTTTTATATTAACCTACAATCTGCCATGAGGCTTGTTACCTCTCCTCAGTTTTATAGTATGTAGTCACATTTCCTCCTTGTCTGACTGGTGAGTCTCCCCTCCTCCCCCACACATCAGGTTCTTCCCAGAGTTCCTGTATTTGCCTGGAAGTCCTGCCTATTCTTTCCTGCCTAGCTATTGGCCATTCAGATCTTTGTTAAACCAATCAGAAGGTGTTGTAGGCAGGTGAGGTAAAACAGCAACATGTCTTCACACCAGAGTGATCAACTATCTTGCAACATACAACACTTAATGTCCTTGCACAGGACCTGGCTTTGTTTCACGAACTCCAGGGAATTCAACTCCCTCTTTTGGCCTTTGTGAACACTTGGGTGTATGTGCACACACACTTTTGCTTTCTTTTTATACTCATTTCTTCCTCTGTATTTCATCCCTTTTCCCTCCCTAGTTAGAACTCTCACCCATTTTACTTTTTTTTTTTTTTAAACAAAAAAAGTATTGAGAGTGATTGAAGAAGACACCCCATGTTGACTCTTGTAAGCACACACACTCAAACACCAACATACACACACGATAATGAAATAAGTAGAGATCAGTGAGTTGGCTCAGACAATAAACATGCATGATACCATATTGGACAACTTGAATTTTATCTAAAGGATCCTTATGGTAGAAGGTAATGACTGACCCATGCAAGTTGTCCTCTGACCTTCATGCAGACCATCTCCCCATAAGTAAGCATAAACTTAGAAAAAGGATTAAACACAGTAACAATACACCCCTTCCCCTCACCCTTGATTCTGAGTGGTTTTTTATAATTAAGGGTAATGACTTTGGACAATAATGTGAAAAACAAAAGAGGATATAGTCTATTGAACTTGACTGGAGAGATGCTTCAGCAGTTAGTGCTTGCTACTATTGTGTCCATGTCAGTTCCATCAGCCATCTGTAACAACTCCGGGTGACTTGACACCCTCTTCTGGCCAGTCACATAAATAAAATTAAAGAGAAAGAAACAAAGTCATGCTGAGGTGATAATGCCTATGTTAGGCTGGCACACTAACACCTACATGTTAGCATTGTCTCACCAATAGCAGGCTTGTTGCTAGTGCAAATCAGGACCCATGGTGTAATGGCTACTGCCCAGCAAACAAAGTGAGCCCCCAGTGTCTGTTAATGCTACAAGCTGTAAATCAGCATCGCTCTTAAACATCAGCCCAGGAAATTCTGTAAATTGTTACAAGTGTCAAATAATAAGACTTTCTTAGTCTATTTCCTGTTGTAATTTATAAATATGGGAGATCATTTGTCTCTTTCTGGAAGCCATAATGTTGGCATCTAGTAAGGGTCTCCTTGTTAAAGTGATCAGAGGTTATCACATGAGGCAGAACAGATAAACTATTTTGTTTTTATTAGCTTGGGGTACAGTTTATTTAACACCCATATACTGTATGTACTAAACAGTTTCCTTCTCTATATTAATTCTTTATATTGCCTTCAAGCTTTCCTCTTGTAGTTCTCTGTAAACTATATCCCTTTAATGAAGACAGTTCAAAGAGAAGTAATGTGAATAAACCTAATAATTTGGTTAGTTAAAATTGCCACTGTTTAATGAATGAGAACCACCAATATGTTAACATCTAAATTACTATAAGTGTAGCATAATAGTTTTAAAAAATAGTTAAGGTACACTTGGTCTGCAGTGCTAAGCTCATGACTGTCCTAGCCTCTGTCATCCAGGCAATGTTAGTGTTGCACAAGCGATGTGATTATCCTCTGTTACGCCAGTTGTATATTTTTTGTTTGTTTTGTTGCTTTTCAAAACAGGGTTTCTCTGTGTAATATAGCCCTGGCTATGCTAGAACTCGATCTGTAAATCAGGCTGGCCTCCACCTCACAGAGATCTGCCTGGCTCTACCTTCCGAGTGCTGGGATTAAAGGTGTTTGCTACCAACTCCCAGTACACATTTGTGTATGTCTTACAATGAAGATCCAGCTATCCTTGTATCCGTATTGCCTAGATTCTGAGTAAACAGGAATGTGTTGTAATGGTTTGTACTGTGTCTAGTAGTGCCTGTGGCAGTGTTCAGGAAAAAGTGTTCTATACACACGTGTGTTGAAGCTTTTTGTGATTGCAAACGAGTGTACTTCACTGACATTTCCAGTTACGTAGCTTATCCTGGGATTCCAGCAACCTGTGTTCAGTTTGCTAAATAATTACTTGGGCCCTCAGTTCTACCAGTCTTTTCTGTGTTCTTGATGAGACTGCCATATACTAAGTCCCTGTTGTATTCTTCCTCTTTTTCAGCACCCACATGCAGGACCTACAGGAAGTGACCCAGGACCTTCACTATGAAAACTTCCGTTCTGAGAGGCTAAAGAGAGGTGGCAGGTTGTCAAACCGTCTTGCCTGTATCGTGTTCCCTGAGTCACTTGCCTTTGTCCTTTGTGTGTCTATCTCAGACTTCTTCATCACAAACAACATGTGTTCCTATTCAGAAATTGTTAAAGGAGTATTACTAACTCAGTCAAATAGGGGTGGGGGAAGGACATTGATAATGTGCACATCAAGAACAGCTTTGGAGGCTAGAGAGATAGGTTAGTGGTTAAGAACACTCATTGCGATGCTGAAGAGATGGCTCAGAGGTTTAGAGCACTGACTGCTCTTCCAGAGGACCTGAGTTCAATTCCCAGCAACCACATGGTCAATGAGATCTGGTGCCCTCTTCTGGCCTGCAGGCAAACATGGAGACAGAACACTATATACATAATAAATAAGTAAATTTTTATTTAAAAAAAAAAATTTTGCTTCTCTTGAAGGGGATCTGGGTTAAATTCCCAGCACCCACAATGCACCTCACAACTGTAACTCCATTTCCAGGGGATTCGATGCCTTCTGGTATGTTTCAGCACCAGGCATGCCTGCAGTGCATGAGTTATATGGCAGACAAAACACATATGTGGGATAATAATACATGGTTTTTTTTAAGCAAACAGCTTTAGATGGAAAAGCAAGAGGCTTGAGTTGGTGCTTCTTTAGTATCACTGTGTCTATAAGGATAGGCTTGCTTCCGTTTACAGCCGGTCATGGGTGTCCCTGGAGTAGCTGCTTTGTTCTCCACAGACGTCATGTGGCCACATCAGTTCATCTTTTCTTTTTTACCATCCTAATGTATTTGTACATAAGACATGTATTTTGTGCATGTGTGCATATATAGATACACATGTATACATAATTAAGAATAAAAAAGCTTTTTGAAGTATCATGATGTTAATTTGGAAGCCAGGCGTTAAGAAAGGTTGAGACGTAGGAAGTACAGGAATCCCTCCTGGCACACCCAGCATGCCCTGGTGGTGTTTCCAGTGTGCTTAGAGGGCTTTTCCCAGTCCCACAAGCCTCTGCTCACTCAGCTCCATGTGGCTCCTTCAAGTGTAACTGTTTAATTCACCATATAGGGGAGCTTATCCTAAAACCAAGACCCTTCTTCAGGTTAGACCTGCTATTTGTGACTGAAATGAGAGTCAGATCATCTTCTGCATTCCCAGTTTCTTCCTGTGTTCTCTTACCATGTCTTTAATTTAAAAAGCTGTAAGCATGTAATTATAAAGTAGTGGTCTTCAGAATTCTAAAGTTTTCTTTCTATTCAGAAGTACAGTGCAGTATTCCAATTGTAATTGTTTTGTTGTTCCCTTAGGAAAGTGGAGAATGAGGACATGAATAAAGACCAGATCTTGCTTGAAAAGGAGGCTGAGGTAAGTAGAATAGTCATGCTCTGGTTTCTGTAGCTGTTTTGTATCCAAATATTTTTTTTATTATTTGTCTAATTTATTTTATGTGCATTGGCATGAAGGTGTCAGGTCTCCTAGAACTAGAATTACAGGCAGTTGTGAGCTGTTGTGTTGCTGGGAATTGAACTTAGATCCTCTGGAAGAGCAGCCGGTGTGCTTAACTCCTGAACCATCTCTCCAGCCCTATCCAAAAACAGTTTATTACAGCTTTCTTTCTTGCTTTTTTGAAGCATTATTCACAATTCTTTTAAATATATGTGTGCATACATAATATACATATTTTTATCATTGCCTCACTTGGTCTTCAGTAGCAATTTAGCTAACAATAAAAGGTAAAATGTTCAATTCTCTATACAACATAGACAGTAACCCACTGGGAAACCCAATGAAACTCATTTTGCATTCAGTTACCAAAAAGGATAGAAATACATAGGACTTGCATGCAGGAGGTAGTTAGAAAATGCTTCTTACACAGTTTGTAAAGATTTAAATAGATAAAGCATGTAGGGTAGGACAAGTTGCTACAAGAAAACCTCTAGATTTAGAACTGTCTGAAAAAATAAATACCCTAGCAAAGTGGTGCTTGCTCTTTTCTTTCCTAGGTAAAGTAATTCTAATGTTTGAAGGAGTGAGCAAGCACATGAGACACAGAGCTCATTTATTAAAATTGTTCTAATGACACGAGCCTTGCTCTTCTCATTACAAAAATGTTTTAGGGAATGGTTGATACCCAAATAACCAGCTAGAAATCGATGCGGAGTAGAACTGTGCTAATGGAAATGGTGCATTCAGAGGTGGTAGAGTTGTGGAGTGCAGATTATTTAGTGGTTATGTGGTCATAGGGCACAACCTTTTGTAAACAAAAAGAAAATCAATTCTTTGGCCAAATCAGTTCATGGTGATTATCTGCCATAACCACAAAGTTACCTGAAGAAAATTTTGATTAAATATTTTAGAATACTTGCCTGGGATTTTTCTAAACATACAGATGTCAATGACAGTAATTGGTAAGGAGTCTGGGGATGTGGCTCAGTTGGTAGAGTGCTTACCTAGCACACAGAAACTCCTGGGTTCAGTCTCAGCAAGGCATAAACTATGCATGATGGATTTTGCCTATAATTCAGCACTTGGGAGGTACAAACAGGAAGATCAAGGAATTCAAAGTCATCCTCAGCTACATAGAGAGTTTGAGTCTAGCATGGGCTACATGATAATATGTCTCAAAAATAACAAAATAATGGGTAAGGGTAGCAGTGGGTAAGCATTGTTTCCATAACTGAGACCTTGCTGTCCAGAAGAAAAGATAAATCATTCCCACTCCCCTTTCCTTTCTGTTCCCCAGAGGATAATAGCAGCCTTCTTTCTTGTCTCATTGTCTTAGTCTGTTGCTTCTCTTTATTGGCAAGTTTTGTTTTATTTGAATTACATATTTTGTCATTTACATGGATTTTTGATGAATTGTTGATCTTTTAGATTGGTTTGTGACTTTTTATTTGAACATATTACTGTATTTGAAAAAACATAAAGCTAAATGTTATGACAGCACTAACACTGAATCCAACATGTACCATTCATAGCTTCGCCGCATGCAGGAGATGATTGCAAGGATGCAAGCCCAGATGCAAATGCAGATGCAGGGCGGTGACAGTGACAGTGGGACACTCGGGCACCATGTGTGAGGTGTGTTTTCATGTTAGTAAGTTGGGGAGGTACGGTGATCTATATCAGCCCAACATTGAATATGATGAGCTTCTCTGTCTTTTACCAATGTTTTTGTTTTTCAATCTGCCATTAGCTGTATCACTAGCCTTTCATTGGAAAGCAGAATTCATTCTCTGCTGCCACCTACTGTCTAATAAAGACATACCTATTTTCTAATGTTACAAATACAAGTAAATGAGGGTCACCTTGCTGCAGACTTCTAGTCCTTTTAGGCAAACATTTATGTGACCATTGGAAATGGCCATATCATTTAGATTTGTGCTCTTGTGTAATTCTCTAAACAAGTGTCATAGAACTTGATGCTTTATAAATGGTATCTTGTTAGTTAATAAGAACGTTTTGCTCAATGTCAGCCCTTTCATATTCAGAGGGAGCATTGCCAATGGTCAAAGCAATACATGCATCGCTCCCATTTAAGTTGTTTTGTTTCCCCTTTCCAGAACACGCTGTTGGATAAAAAGAAAAGTATTCCTCATAAGTGCCGCAGCATCACGTTGCTTAACACCCTTGGAAGTGTGCCATCCGAATTCAAGTCTCTGTGTCTGAGGATTTCAGTTGGTTGTTTTGTTTTTTACTTTTGATGGTTTTGATTTTGGGTTCTTTTTTCTTTTTTTTCCCCTCTGGTATGAAGTACTTTTAACATTTATATTTCATTGCTATGTTATACTTTATATTGTATGAAGTAAACCCTGATTTTCTTCTTCCTTAACCACTAATGTTAGAATTAATTTCTAAGAATCAGTCAACCTGTATACTGGTAATAGTGAATTTCTTTGATTGAGCTGGCCTGACTAATCATTGACAAGTACTCTTGATTTATGTCTAGACATTTTTGTTTGTTCAGAATGTTCCTGTGTGGTTGGACATGATGTGCTTGTGACAGAGGTGGTTGTGCATACTTGATGGCAGAATATTTGCTTATTAGAATGAAGTCACACTGTTAACTTTATATTTGTGCAGAACACCTGAAACCACTTTTGCTGCTGTAGTTAATACGGTTAATTCATCTGCACATTTGTCTGTTAACCAGGCAGAACAGAGGAGGGTTATCTAATGAGATAATGTTTATACTTCAATGGCTTTTAAAAAGCAGGATTTCAGGGTTGAATTTTTTTAAGAGCTCTGGATTCCAGTGCCAGATCCTTTTCAAACCTCTATAGAGAACTCACTACAAGGACTTTTTATATGGTGGATGCTGATTATGCTATGCTGTGGAGAAAACCAAAGCAGCTATGAGCTCCAGCTTCATATTGTAACGAGACTCTACACAGTAAGAGTCAGTAAACTTTTTACTCAACTAAGGAGGCAATACTTTTTTAAAGATACCAAAATGTTTATATTTTATACTGCACTTTAATGTACTTTGTATGACTAGGTGCAAAAGATCTGCCACGGCAGTGGAAATCAGTCATTGGCCGGCATGGATCTGAACCCAGGCTTGTGATTGGGTAGTGCTCTTGCACAAACAGCCACTTGAAGCCCAAATGCCTGCCAGGTTTTCCTCTAACTCTTCCCTTTTTCCGTGAATTTCTACTGAGAGGAAAATAACCATTTTTTCATTTGCAGACTGACTCATCTGTTTTCAGCCATTGTCATTTTCCTCAGTTGGTATAGTATAAAATGTCTTCATGGCAAGAACGAAAGGCAGTTCAGATGAGCAAAGCCGTGCCTCGTGTGTAGTCTGGTACTCTGGCCTGCCTTCTCTTGCTGTGCCTTCTCATGTCAGCTCATGGCCACGAAAAGGGACAAGTGAGGGAGCCTGGTGTGGAGGGTGCAAAGCAGGTACTGGTCCTGTGCTTTCATTTGGCTGCAGAAGAAAATGCTTGGTTGATGATGAGGCAGGGATTTGTGTTTAATTCAGGCCAAAAATCAATAGTACTAGTAAGAATGAGACTTAAAAGTTGTTAGTTATAAATGACAGAAAATAATGTTTGCTCATTTTACCCTTTCATTATTGCATCACTGTGATTGGCCAGGGGTTCACTGTGTAAAGTTCCTACCAAGAAAAGTGTTGATGACTTTAGAGTACACCCATGCAATTCTTTGTGTGGGTTATTTTGACATTAATTTGATTGGAGAAAGTTTTTTTTTTTTTTTTTTTTTTTTTTGAAAGAAACAAAAGCATTTCCAAGCATTCAGTGGGAGCCCTGTGTTTGTGAGTTAAGGTTGCCATTTAGGGCCAGCTGACATCTAAGATCTTCTAAGCAGTGTGAGCTGCAAGATCTTGCAGCCACAGTTCTAAGCCCCCTTCAGTTTTTCCACCCAAATCTGAACATACACTTTTGCTAATAAAGTTCTCACTAAGTAACTTGTACCTGTAGAAATGTATTTTGAAAACATTTTACACTTCAACTTTGTAGCCATTTAAACTAACCATTTTTCAATAAAGCACTATTGTTTAGATATTAAATGAGCAGTTTTTGTTTTATTTGAGTAAAGTGTGAGGTCCACTGGGAACATTCAGGGCCCCAATGACAATTGTGTATCAGAACAGGAAGTTACTTGTATTAATAGCATGAGTACTTTGTGAGAAGTCCCTCATGCTGCAGAAAAAATGGTACAGCTGGGACAGAACTATGTAGAGGTTATCAAATTATCTACAGATTTTTGGTAAAAATGGACACTAAAACTTCATCGGTGAGTTTACTAATTAGAAAATGAAACAACTGTTAAACTTAGTGGGAAGTAAAAGTGACCCACATGTATTTCCAATTAGCCATATGAAAGGTAAGTTTGGAAACCAGCTTTTTAAGTTTTTAAACAACTTCATTGGTTGGGAGTGTTTGAGATGGTCTCCCTTTGTAGCCTGACAAGCCTGGAACTCCCTGTGTAGACTAGGCTGGTCTCCAACTCAGAAATCCACCTGCCTCCTCTGGAGTGTGAGATTAAAGTATAAGCCACCATGCTCAGATTTTTATATTTTTATTTTATGTGTCGAGTATTTTGCCTACATGCATGTGTCTGAGACTAAAGACAATGTCAGATTTCACTGGAACTGGAGTTGGAGACAGTTGTGAGCAGCCATGTGGGTGCCAGAAATCAAATGTGGGTGTTCTGGAAGAACAGCCATTGCTCTTACCTACTAAATGATCTCTCCAGCCCAGGAAAGCAATTTATTTATTTTAAAGATTCTCAAGACAGGGTTTCTCTTTGTAACTGCTGTGGCTGTCCTAGAATTTACTTTGTAGACCAACCAGGCTGGCCTCGGAGAACTGCCTGCTTCTGCCTCCCAAGAGTTGGACTACCTGATGGAAAGCAACTTTAAAAACCAGAATTTGGACAGGCGAGATGGCTCAGTGGATTGAGTACTTGCCATCCAACCTGATCAAACCTGAGTTTGAGCCTGAGACAATATGGGAGGAGACACAAAAGTAAATGTTCAAAAATAAGTACATAACCCAAAACTTTGCCCCAATCTGTGTGGATCATCAACTTCGACTTTGCCTGATGTCCATTTGGGCAGCCAGGCCACTGGATTGACCATCCCAGTACTATCTGGGCCCCTCACCCTCTTGCTTTCTGAGCAGCACACCATCTCTAGGTACCAGGTTGCTCCTGTGTAACCTCATTCCTGCCCTTAAGATTGACAGCACCCGCAGTGGCAGTGGCAGTGGCAGTGGCTAGTTAGAGGAAAATGCTAGGGTGTTGGTGTTAGTTGGAAGGCCACCCTACACCGCTGAGCCCACTCTTCCTGTGTTCTTAGGTTGCCTTGGAGAAGCAGTGGGCAGAAGCTTCTCCCACCTTGGCGCTGTGTACAAATCGTTCCTGCATTTATTTAGCCTGGATGGTGGCTGAGAGGCCTGGCTCCCTACAGGGCCGCTAAGTTAACCAATGGAAGAAGAAACCGAGGGTACTGCAAGTCACAGGAGTTGGGGGCCCCAGGGCTCTTGGCGAAGCGTGACTCGGGGACAGCACCTCAAAAGCGACCTTGTAGGGACATCTGGCTCCCACAGACCACAGTTCCACTATTCCCGTCCGAGGCATGACCAAGGGTTCCGTGAGCGAGGGGCAGTCCCGAGCCCCACCCAGAACCGCCCCGCCTTGCTTGTCAAAGCCAGGCTGTAGGCTGAGACCCGCGCCTGTGCCCAAGTCCCGCCCAGGGCCCACCCGTGTTCAAAGTCCAGCCCAGGGGCGAGTCCTCCCATTTGTTCCGCGGCCGCGTCCAAGCCCGAACCCTCCCGACGAGCCAAAGCGAAGAGACGATACCGCGCGGCGCTCCTAAGTCCCACCCAGCACAGAGTTCTCAGCGCCCAAGCCCCGCCCAGCGTGCTGGAGCTGGGTTCCAGCCGCGGGGGAGCCGCACAGCTCGGCGCTTGACATTCCGCTCGCCCCGCCCTGCCCCGGCCGAGCACCAATCAGGACCGGGTGCCGCGCTCGCAGGCTCCCGGCCGGAGGGCCCGCCCGCAGGCCAATCGGTGGTGCGTCCGCGGGGGGCGGGGCTGCGGGGCGGGGGCGGGGCAGCAGCTAGCCGTCGGGGTCGGGCGGCGCTGCGCGGCGGGCGCAGGACGTGGAGGAGGCCCGGCCGGCGGCGGCGCAGGCAGGCCGGTGTGGCACGGTGAGGACGCGGCGGCCGGGGCGGGGGCCGGGGCCCGGGCCGGGGCGGGGAACGGCGCGAGCCGCGCAGGGCCGGTGGGCCGAGCTGGGGCTCCCTGCGTTGCCCGGACCTCAGCGGAACCTGAGCCGACCAGGCCCGAGGCTGGCGGTCCACGCCCGCTCTGAGGCCTTGGAGAGGCGCGCCAGCTCCCCACCGAGGCCGCGCTTGACAGCACACGTCCGTGGGCCGCCTGTCCGCGGACGGTGGCGGCAGGGGAGTCCTGGGGCGAGACTGGGTGTCCGCTTGTGGAATTGAGCAGGCTGCGGAGGGCCGCGGGAGGGCTGCAGGCTTCTGCTCGGAGCCTGGCTGTCAGCAGAGAACTGACGCCAGGGACACCACACGTGGAGAACAGCTGTCGAGGAAGGGGGTGTCTCTCGGGGACACTGGCTGCCTCGTGGAGGGTTAAGGGCCACCAGCATACCCTCCCGAAGACCCCCCTCTCCCCCAGGCCAGTGCTCAACGAAGCAGGAGCCTTGGGAAGCCCCACCAAGAGCCACAAGTGAAAGCCCAGAAGGACATTCACCGGCCACTCCCTGTTTTTCTCCTCAGCCTTACCTTCAGAACTGAAACTCAGAGTTAGTGCTCTAACTCTGCTAGGATCTGGGAATAGTACTGGCCCATGGCATTTTACCCACCCTAGATTATAAACGCCTTTGCCATTTACACACGTGGCAGTGATTTCCCAAGATCTTTCATGTACCCGTAACGGTGGTGAAAAATAGAAATTAAAGCAAGGCATTCATGAAGGAAACAATGTCGCTACATAAGTGCTTAGAAAGAATGGGAAGACTTAACATTCCAGGCAGAATCTTTACAGGGTGGCTTTTCTCGCCAGCTTTTTGTTTCCACGAGGCGTTTTTCGACTGGGCCACTGAAAATGTTTGGTAATTAGTGGGTTACACTGAATTTGCGTTTGTCTTGTGGAGACGGCATTATAGTCGGCACTACAGATACTCTCAGTGTGAGAAAGATGAAAGAGGTCGTTTGAAATAAGGAGGTGTGAAGTAACCTTTACTTCTTGTAGGTAGGCTGTGTGTGTGTGTGTGTGTGTGTGTGTGTGTGTGTGTGTGTGTGTGTGTGTGTGTGTTTCTGGGTACAGCAAGTCATTTGTGAAGCACTTTATGGCTGTTATTTTGTCAGTTTTAAAGTCTTCAAAGGAGACATGCCCACGTTGCACAGCCTTCTCACGTCTGCACCCTACATCCCCCCAGTTTCTATTGAGACCGTTTCCAGAACTCCACCCTCTTAGTCCTTTTCTGAGCGCTGAGAGTACAGAGTACTCCATTTTAAAGCACAGGAGGAAGTTAAACGGGTGGGTTTGGGGTGACATCCTGGGATTTGTGTAAAACCAGCCATTACCCCTGCTTCTCTAATGATCTTGCTTTGCTACATTTTATGAATGCTAATAGTGAGTTAGGTTCTTTCCTACAAATTTCTTTACCAAAGAGGAAGTCACCATGAGGTATACCCTCATTTATCCCTGCCTTGGGTTCCTTATCCATAAAGTAAGTTTAAAGTGTACTTACCTTGGTGGGATTGTTGTGAGGACTAAGACTCAAGGTTTGAAAGCTGTTACAGTGCCTCTCATTAAGTATTTCATGGACTCCAATAAGTGTTACTATCAAGTGAAAAAAAGTAGCACAGC
The DNA here is from genome assembly GCA_030556225.1 of Cricetiscus sungorus. Lineage (NCBI taxonomy): Eukaryota > Metazoa > Chordata > Mammalia > Rodentia > Cricetidae > Cricetiscus > Cricetiscus sungorus. The sequence continues at coordinate 15,263,586 of JANBXA010000328.1, read as the reverse complement.
CTACCCCTCGGTGTTTGTCAGATGAGTTGGTAGAGAATTAGACAGTGGCACCACAGTTATCCCGCTTGGAGGGAAGGCTATGAACTAGATTGCCTAAACAGAGATTAATCCACAGGTAATCTCCTGGGAAATCATTTGTGTCTATTTGTCAGTTTCCCCCTTTCCAAACATTCCTGCTTCTGAACACCAAATTATGCCTACCATTTTATTGTATTTTCTCTCCCCCATTTTCCTGTCTGATTCCCCATTTCCCTTCATGAGTTTTGTACATGCCGCACAGTGCCAGGTGTGCAACCAGAGTACGGTGAAGAGTTGAGTTCCGTAGTCCGCTCTCCCAGGTCGGTATGTGTCGAGTCAGTTGGCTCTAATATATACCTGTTGATGGGAGGGTTTGACCTTATTGCTGAAAACTGAAAAGTTGAGTGAAGATCTCATAGAATTTTGTATATATGATAAATCTCAGTGTTATCATTTTCCTGTTGCAGAGGTTTGTGCCTACTGTTTTTGGAAAGCAACTACCAGTATTTGATATTTTGATTTTTGAAATCCCACTTTTAAAAGAAAATCAGATAAGCAAACATTGTGTCTGTCAGGTGGTTAAGTAAGTACTCTTGGTCATTAAACGTTCTTTGGCAAGCTCATTCCTGTTTTTCTTGAAGCATAATTTGAACCGTTTTGATCCTGGGGAATATGCTTCACATATGCCTTTAACCTTAAAGGTGAAATTGTGTGCACAAAAAAATTCAAGTGTACACAAAAAAATTCAAGTGTAAAAACTATGCATGAGGTCATGGACAGAATCAAGAGGGCAGAGTGACTTGAGTGATTTTGTTTTAGACATAGGATTATGTCCCAGTAACCCTAAACACTAAGATATTTTAGTCTATTGCTCCCTTAAGATAAAAAAACCTGAGGACGGTTAGATGGCTGAATGGGTACAGGTGCTTGCCACCATGCCTGGTGGACCTGCATTGGAACCAGGTACACAAGTGGTAGCAGGAAAGAAACACTTTCCAAAAACTGTGCTCTGACCTCTTTATGTGAACAGTGTTAAACATGCACACACATACACAAGTAAATGTAATAAAATAAAAAAAAAGGCAAGACCGGTGGTGGTGGTGGTGGCACATGCCTTTAATCCAAGCACTCAGGAGGCAGAGGCAGGTGGATCTCTGTGAGTTCCAGGCCAGCCTGGTCTACAGAGCGACTTCGAGGACAGCCAGGGCTTCACAAAGAAACCCTGTCTTGAAAAATAAACAAAAAAGGCGCTGTGATATCAGGATACAGGGAAGAGACCTGCTTTGGTTCATCACTCTTCCCCAGCCCATCCTGATTACATCCCAAAATAGATCTGATGATGCCACCCAGCTTCTAAACCTGCTTCAGAATGGACTTCCAATCTAGTTGACCTGCTGGAGCCCCAGCAGCCCAGTCCCGGGCAGCTTCCTTGCTCTTCTCTGTTGTCTGGAACTGGCTGTACCCTGCCTTTACCCCAACCCTGTTCACACAACCCCACCTGAGGGGGACTGGGCCTGGCCACATAGACCTGGATGTCCTGGAACTCGCTATGTAGGTCAGGCTGGCCTGGAAATCTGGAAATCTGCCTTCATCTGTCTCAGGAGTTCCTGGAGTGAAGGCGAGTGCCACTCTGCTCCACCTGATCCTTTTTTTTCTATGTGGGACCCCCAGCCCCCTGAGCCTACAGGACCACTACTCTAGTGAATTTTTTTTCCTTGCTGTGATTGCAGTGGACAAATGGTCTTGAGTACTTACTTGGTTGCTTTTCTTTCTTGATTAAACTCCTTTTTGTGCACACTGTAGAATCAGGGTGGGGTCGAGGCCATCTGCAGAGGTGAGGAAGTGCCAAGTCACTCCCCTCTGTGAGCCGAAGTTCATTAAGCTATAGTGGAAACACTGCCACCTGTTACAGGTGGTGGTTAGCAATAAATGGCATGGTGTCGAGCAAAGGGCTTGATGTGGGCCTTCTGGCAGTGGTGGTCACTTGTCATGTGTATGAGGGTTGATAAGTCTTTTTGATTAGACTTTTCCTCCAACCCAACTCCTCCCCCAACTGCCAGATTCCCCTCTGCGTGCTCACTTTATATAGCATCTAACATTGCCACCATCTAACATTCTCACTGCATTGTAGGGATTTTTCTCCCTTAGCATCTGTAAGCATTTAGAGTTTCTGTATTATCAGAATAAGTGATCAATAAACGTTTGAAATACAAAATGATAATAAATCAATAGTGCAGTACAATAATGAAGTTTCATGTGAGAGCAGAGTCTGATGATAGGTTTTGTGGAACCTGAAGCATGTATAATTAGAAAGGGACAATTGGTTCACATCAGCCTACAATTCCATCTTCAAAGGACCTTTGGTCTGTGTGGGCACCTTCACTCAAAATTCAAGCTTGCTTGTTCACTCACACACACAATTTAAGATAATAAATATAGATTTTTTTTAAGAAATAAATTTACAAGTAAAAATTAATTAATTGAATAAACATTTGCTTAATATGAGAAAAAGTAAGGAGTTCATAATGTGGCTGAATTGATAGAGTGAGTGCTTTCCTAGCATACACAAAGCCCTGAGCTTGATCCACATAACCCTGACGTAGGGACACATGGCTGTAATCTCAGCATCGGATGGTAGAGACAGGAAACCAGAAGTTCAGAGTCATCAAAGACAGCCTGGGATACATTGAGAGAGACCCTGTTTGGAAAGACGGAAGGGAACACTAATTTCCTGACATATAATCCTTTTTTTCTTAGCTATGTATTTTTAATTTCCTTTTCATGACAGTGAGAATGTAGAATTCATCCATTCCTCTAGAATGGCTGATAATTTTTTTAGATAGGATACATAATTTATGACTCACATGTAGACATATTTTATAATAGTGCACAAATAGCTTTGTGTTCCCGGGATTTTTATTCTATTTTGCACATCTAAGGCATATTTACAATTGTAGTTCTGTATAAGTGGCCTGTTTTTCTGATTGGTGAGGATTTGTACTTTGTCTTCTGAGAACTGAACTCTACCTAGAGTTAAAGAATCTACTGAAAATTTTCTCACAAAAGAGCTTCTGGTCCCTTGTATCCCAATCATGTTTCTTTCCCATTGTCCATTATTCTATGCCAGATACTAGTGGACCCATTTGTGTTGGGTGCCTAAGACCACTGCATGTGAAAACTATGGGAGATTTAAATGTACATCCACCTTTATGGTTCCTTATCTGGCTCAGAAAATGCCAACTGCTCCTCCAGGCTACCTTTTCATGGGGAAGAATGGTGCAGGCAGTTACACCAGAAAGATCCAATAGGCATAAGTGATTATAATCAAATTAATTTTTGGTAAATTTTACAGGAGCATATCACCACAGAAACACTTTGCTTGGGGACTTACCAGTTCCTTGGAACAGAAGCCCATGTGAGAAACCAAGAAACCTTAGCCAGACTAGTTTTTATCGAGTTAACTTTGACTGGGATAGTGTTATGCTCCATGCTGATCCCAAATAGACAGTAGTGTGTGGAGTGAAGGTCCTAAGTGCATTTTCCTTGACTAGTGGGAATTTGGGATGGAGGAAGTGGTGTTGGTAGTGAACTTACAAGGCTTTACTAAATATTTTGTCTGTTAAAGTCAGTTTCTTCAGTAGTAGTTAATATGGAGAATAGGCAACAATATCTAAATTCCAGTGTTGAAATTTTTTACTTTTGTTTTTTTGAGACAAGGTTTCTCAAATCTTGTCCTGGAACTGTCCTGGAACTCATTCTGTAGCCCAAGCTCTAGGATCCACCTGCCTCTGCCTCTGAGACTAAAGGCGTGCACCACCATGCCCACTTAAAAGTATTTGTTAATTGAACTGTTTTAGAAAAGCAAAACAAGAGCAACTCTAACTCCTAGACAAGAGACAGTATTTTTGCCTCCTATGGAAGGTCAGCAGCGATCAAGGAAAAAAAAAAAAAGTGAAGCAGGCCATTACAGGTGTCTGTAATATCTATCCATTACTGTAGACAGCTGGGAAGGAATTTTACATTGAAGAGGAGAGTAAAAATCAGTCCTTTACCCTCTCCCAGTGAGAACCACCATAAACATGTTTGGGGTTGTTTTTAGGGGAGGACAGGTTTATTTTGGCTCCTGGTTTAAAATGTGATAATGGAGCGTAGTTTCCAGGTATGCACACTCCATCCTGGCCCTCCTGCTTGTTAGCTAGAACTGGATGTGTGCACGATGTAGCTGTGGAGGGCCCTGGCAAGCAAAGGTAGTGGCAGTGGGGGTGAAGGCCAGGATTTGCAGCACCACTACACCAACAGAGAGCTTCTTGTTTTCCCTCCACTATTCCCTGGCCTGCTGCTGTCACAATGTCCAGAACCTAGAGGTGAGCTTCAGGTAGTGATATGGGAGCTCTGTGGTTTGGGCTCCAGAGGAGAGTAAGGAAAATCCACCAGTTTTCCTCTTAGCCTCTTGGCTTGTTTACCCTCTCTTTCCTCTTGAAGCTCCATCATAGACAAAGTACAATTTGTGGATAAACAGGGCTACTAAAGACCCAGATTTCTGGCTAAAGGACTGAAAAAAGAGCCTTATGAACAGGAAAGTATACCAAAGAGCAGAGACAAAAAGTTTGAGGAAGTTGCTCCTTAAGGTTTTATGGACTTAGGGACTCAACACTGAGCATATGTGTGTGTCCTGAACTGAGAACCAGGGTCTAGAGAGAGAATTCACCAGGTAAGAGCACTGGCTGCTCTTCCAGAGGACCTGTGTTCAGTTCCTCAAACTCACATGCCAGTTCACAACCAGTTCCAAGGGACCCAGTGCTTTCTTCTGGCTTCATTGGGGTAAGTGGAACACATGTAGGGTTTTTCTGGGTAAAAGTCGGGGCTCTGAAGTGGAGTTAGCACTGAGACAACAATATGCCACGGAAGACTGCATGGGACTGGCAGCCTGAATCCAGCCAGGCCAGTGTCTGCTCATCAGAAATACCAGTATGCTCTGCAGGACTGAAGTAAGACCTACACTCCAAGCCCAGTGTTTTGAAAGTCTAGGATATAATCCAAAGATACTCATATATGAAAACTCAGGGAAATGCTCACAAACAAAAGACAGACTAAAACTGAAGTGATATAAATATTGAACTGATTTGAGAATGTTGTCAGTGTGCTGGCTAGTCTTATGTCAGTGTGATATATGAAGTTACAGTTATCTGAAAGGAGAGGAGAAAAGGCCCACATAAGATCTGGCTGTAAAGCATTTTCTTAGTGATTGATGGCAGAGGGCCCAGCCCATTGTGCGTGGTTCCATCACTGGGCTGGTGGTCCTGGATTCCATAAGAAAGCAGGCTAAGCAAGCCAGGGGAAGACAGTAAGCAGCACCCACCCTGGCCTCTGCATCAGCTCCTGCCTCCAGATTCTTTCACTGTTTGTGTTCCTGTCCTGACTTCCTTCAGTGATAAACAGTGCTATGGAAGTGTAAGTTATATAAACCTCTCAACGTGCTTTTCGGTCATGGTGTTTCGTCACAGCAATAGAAACCCTAAGATAGTCAGGATTATGGCCTTTGTGGCCTTAAATTCTTAGTGCTCATCCAGGATATGTGTTACATAGCAAGACTTTTTGCAGATGTAGTTAAGAGTACTAGTCAACTAACATTGAAATAATGAGGCTGGCCTGGATTCAGGTGGTCCACCCATGTGATCAGAATTCTGTGGGGATCTATCTCCAGCTGATACCAGAGGAGAGAGATGGAGAGGTTAGAAACACGTATTTTCAATGTATTCTTTCTGCTTTAGAAGGAGCCAGGAGCCAAGAATGAAGGTGGCTTGTTGGTACATCCAGGGTTTAAACCTGGGCCTACAGTACTTCCCTACTGCTTATGAGGCCACCACAAAAAGATTTTTTTTCAGTTATAGAATTTTGTTTTACATAAAATTAGAACATCTAACAATTGTCTGAAGCACCAAGAGAAGGAAATTATAAAACTATTGTTCAGATACTTAAACAACTAGGGAGTGAAGGTAAAACTGGGATGTTGATAAATGTCAGTTGTGTCCAAAGATGTATCTTTGAACCAATTGTCTTGCTTATTCTGTGGTGTTTATGTGAAGGGTCATTATTATTTCTTTATTCTTTGGTGTTTGTGTGAGGGGTCTTTATTCTGTAGCTACTGATGGACATGCTTAGGGCAGAAGACTGATCACAGAGCTTTAACAAGGTTTATTTTATTTTTGGCTATAAGTACTATAAACTAGTTGGCACATCAACTTCCATGTTTCTTTTGTTTGTTTGTATTTTGGTGTTTTTGTCTTGTTTTGTTTTTTGTTTTTGTTTCCATTGAGCTGCTTGGCCTTTTTACAAGAGGTGTGTTACTTTGGGTGGGTTTGAGGTTTCGATAGACTCTCGCCTGTCCCTGTGTCTTTCTCTTTCTGCTTCCAACTATTGGGTCAAGATACAAGCTCTTGGCTGTTCCTGTCCCAGTGCCTTTGTTTTGCCATCATGGACTCCAACCCTCTGAAACTGTAAGACCCAAATTCCTGTATATGTTGCTTTGGACAACATGGTATTTTATCACAGCAATAGAAAAGTGACTAAGATACTACACTTAGAGCTCACAAATTCAGCAAGACTGGTGGCCAGCAAACTCCAAGGAGCTACCTGTCTCCGCCTCCCTGGCACTTGGATTATGTGGGTGGGTGCTGTTGTAGCAACCTTTCTTATTGGGCTATCTTTGGACTGCCAGCCTGAAAATAACAACCCAGAGACTTATTACTAATTATGAAAACTTGGCCTTGGTTTAGGCTTGTCTCCACTAGCTCTTATAACTTAAAAACCCATTTTTGTTAATCTATGTTCTGCTGAATGGCATTAACTTTCTTTGTACTACCCATCTTGCTTCCTCCACATCTGGCTGGTGACTGCCGTTCTTCTTCCCAGAGTCCTCTCTGTCTCTGGAAGTCCTGCCTAACCTCTCCCTGCCTAGTTATTGGCCATTCAACTCTTTATTACACCAATCACAGCAATACATCTTTACACAGGGTATAAATATCTCACAACATTCTGGGGATCGACACTCAAGTTCTCTTGCTTGCAGAGCAAGTATTTTACAACTGAGTCATCTCCTCAGCTCCTCTGTGACCTTTAAAGTCTTTAACAGTCACTGACATCAGGAGCTCTTGGCTGGTTTTCCTGAGGTATGAGGAGCCATTTGTTCACATTGTGCAGGGGATGGTTGCAGGTGTGGTGCTGAGGCTGCATCAGCTTCTATCTGACGGTGCAACTGTGTCTAGAGAGGTGGTTATTTTTATACAGTGAAACTCCTAGGAAGGGTGTGGATGTTCATACCTGCCTGTCGGTCTGCCTAGCTAGCTGTTCTCATCAGTTCTTTGAACCTTGCCCTGTAATATAAAACCTGACATTGTTTTTTAGCTTCTGCATATTAATTAACTTACTTATTAATAAAATTGCTTACTTATTTTTTTTTAATCAGTTGTGCTTAGAGAATGAAAGACCCATCTTTTGCTATACTGCAGTAGTGTAGCCCAAGGTTGGGGACTGGGGGTCTGTTTATCATGGGCTGATGAGATGGCTCAGCCAGTAAAGGTACTCACTGACAAACCTAATGACCTGAGTTCCATCCTTGGGACCCACGTGGAAGAATGAGAGCACTGACTCCCATAGGGTGTCTGTCCCGTGACCTTCACAGTGTGTCATACACACAAACATAAATGTCTTTATTTTTAAGTTCATAACATTGAGGAAATTTTAGACCTGTCAGAAAATGGTATCACATTCTGTCTCTTTGCTTAGTCAATAAAGAAGTTTGCCTTTTAATTCTCCCATAAGGATCCTGGGTTTCAAGGAAGGCAGATGTTCACTGCCCAGAAGCATTCTAGCTGGATCCTTACAGTGGGCAGTGCTTTTGTTCAGGGGGAGCAAGAATCTTGGTAACCAGATTGAGGCTCAAAATTGACTCTGTTGTTTCTGGGTTATGTGTTCCTGGGCAGCCTCCCTTATTTATTTATCCATCCATTTATTTATTTATTTAATCAGTTTACTACAGAGCTTTCCCATACACATTCCATCCTGTACATCCCTCCCCCCACTCCCCACTGTCAGAAGTCCTTACCAGAGTAGACAGCTGTTACATCACCACCATCCCCCAAAGCCTTTGCCAACTTTTAAGCTGAATTTTCCAACTTTAGGAAATAACATATCACAGGGTTTTTTAAATTATTATTTTAAAATGAGGACATAACCAAAGCAGCCAAATTTGTAGCGAATGGTACAAAATGATGAAAATTGTATCCAGCTACCAGAGATATTTTTAGGAATGTAGACTACAAAGCATTCCATTCACATGGAAAAAAAGATGAGAAAATTACTTGAGTCCCCTATATAGGTTGCTGGTTCTTTGCACTGCCCTTCTGTGGACTTCTGAGGGGAGGTGCCCCAGCAGATGCCAGGTCAGGGCAGAAATGGACCATAGGCTCCCAGAACTGTATGCCTTGCTCAGTTCCTATCCTAGCTTTTTTGGTATTTATTTATAAGCACACAAAGCAAAATAAAGTTCATTCCTGTTAGGTCATATCTTCTATAAAGCAGAGCACCCCCCCCCACCACCACCATATTTCCTCATGTCAGACAAAGGCAAATGGTACTGAGTGAAACAGCCTGTGATTCTGCAGTAAGATCCCAGAGATGAAGGTTGACCAGCACTCTCCTACAGAGATGAAGGTTAATCAGCATTCCCTACACTGGGATGCCTACCAGTTTTCTATCAGGTTCTTTTCCTCTCTCCTCCACTTAGTAAAACACTAAGCCTTAAAGTCTTAGCCTCAAGTCCCTGTCTCAAGTTTCATCTTAAAGCTGAGTACTTGCCAAGTTGGTAGTTCATGCCACATCACTCACTGTTGGGGACCAGCAAGCAGATTTGTCTTTGAAATTGCAGCACAGTGTCTCTGGGTCAGTCAATTCTTATCCAAACCAGTGTGAATAAGAGTGTGTTAGGACTCCCTTTGAACCAGATGAAAAGAAAGACAAAGGTCATTGCTCAGAAGGTGTGTAAGCTTGCAGAGGTTTCTGTGGCTAGCCTCGCCTCATAGTTCAGGAGAGTATGATATCCTCCAGCTCTTCTGGGTCTTTTGTTCCCGTGGCCGATGAACTAATTACTGTAAAAAGTCACAGCTAGGGTTAAAGTTAAGCTGTTTAAAATATATTTTTACCAAATATACATGAACTTATGGCTTAATTTTGTAGGTTTTGTTGTTGTTAAGATTTGGTGTGTGTGTGTGTGTGTGTTCATGCAGGTGTCTTCAGAGAGTCAGAGTCCCTGAAACAAGAGCTACAGGTAGTAGTAAGCTCTCTGATGTCAGTGCTAGGAACCAAACCCAGGTTCTCTGCAAGAATAGCAAGTGCTCTTAGCTGCTGAGTCATCTCTGTAGCTCCATTTCTTTTGTTTTTGAGAACATTTAAGAGCATTTGTTCTTACAGAGGACCTGGGTTTGATTGCCAGCACCCCTTAATAGCTCACAACCATCCATAACTTTCAGGGATCCAGTGCAATCCTCTGACTTCCGCAGGCATCAAGCATGCATGTAGTACACAGATATACATGCAAGTGAAACTCTCACACAAATGAATAAATCTCTAAAAAGAAAAGAAGGGCGGGAGGGAGGGAGGCTTGCTGCACTTTCAGGAGGTCTCAAGTTTGGTTCCCAGCATCCACATGATGGTTCACAACCATTTGTAACCTTACTACCAGAGAATCCAGTGCTTTCTTTTGACCTCCACAGGCTCCTATAGGCATGTGGCACACACATAGACACACACACAGACATAAATAAATAAGTAAATAAATATTTTTTGAAAAAGGATCTCAGTTCAGTGGCTCACAACCGTTCATAAGTCAAGTTCCAGATCTGATGCTCTCTTATAACCTTCTCAGGCACTGCATGCTTGAGATGCTCAGTCATACATGCATGCAAAACACTTATGCACATAAAAACAAATATATAAAAAGGGGCTGGGCTAGAGAGATGGTCCAGTGGTTAAGAGCATTTGTTAACTATCGAGTCTTACTATGTTAGCCCAGGCTGGTCTTCAACTTGTAACCACCTGCCTCAGCCTCCTAGATGCCTGTGTATACTACCACACTGTGTGGCTTAATTCTTTATAAAGTGAACTTTCTACCCTAGAAGTATTTACCTGGAGTCCTGTTTATGTGATAAAGGGACTCGGGTCCTGAGGGAACTAGCAATAACTTCCTTGCATTTTCTTTTTGTGTCTTTTTCGTCTTAGTATGTACTTCTAGGCTCTGGTTATCCTTGTTCATTTTCTCAGAACTGTGTGGTTAGATGCAACCATTTTATAACCAACACAAGCTGGGCAGTGGTGGCACATGCCAGCATTCAGGAGGCAGAGGCAGAGGCAGAGGCAGAGGCAGAGGCAGATGGATCTCTTAGAATGCAAGGCCAGCCTGGTCTACAGAGTGGGTTCTATCTAGGGCAGCCAGTGCTACATAGAGAAACCCAGTCCTGAAAAACAAAAACAAAAACAAACAAAAAAATAAAAACATAAAACCTGAAGAATTTTTTCCTTTCAACTTAGTAGCTGAGCAAAGTGTTGTGCACCCATAGCCCAACATGCAGGAAGCTGAGGCAAGAGGATGGACGGAGTCAGGGGATATAACAAAACTCTGTCTCTAAGTGAATACATATAAAAATTCAAGTGAAAATCACACAATAAGATAAATTAGATAAATAGCCTCTAAAAATATATTTTTACTTTAGTAACCTTACTTAAGGGAAGATTGGCCTTGATGATCAGAATAAAACACACCTTGTTTCAGAAGAACCAGTTTCCCATCACTCTGATAATATTAAATATCTGAGAAAGCAACTCCAGAGAGGCGTTTATTCTGAATCAGTCTCAGGTGTCAGTCCATAGTCCCCAATGCTTCTGGGACGTTTGTAGTGAAATGAGTCACAGCAGAGAGCACATGGGGGAGTAAAGTAGCTGATCCAAGGGAGCCAGAGAGTCACTGGCACCCACCCCCACCCCACCCGGCCTACTTCCACGTAGGTCCTAAGGCAATAATGCCATCCAATTATGAACCTGTCAGTAGATTAATCCACCTCGGGTTAGAGCCCTTGTAAGTCAGTCATTTCTCAAGAGCCCATCAGATGGTAGCCAGGCCTTTAACACTGGGACTTTGGGGACAATTCATACTCAAACTCAGGAGAACACTTGCTGGTTCAGTATTTGATAAATGTAAACTGACGAGGACATAGAGGTTACTGTTTGTATTTTCATCTACTTCCACTTTGGAGGCAGCCTAAAGGTAGAAGTCTCCATTTACAGTATTAACATTTTGTGGAAGTGAAGGGAAATGTTCATGGTTGCAGTTCTCAAAGCTCCATAGACTCTGTTAACTAACTGTGCACACAGAAGTGCCGGGCTGCTGTGCTGTCTTCAGTATACCGCTTGATGAGACAGTGCAGGTTCCTTAATGCCACGGATACCAAGTAACTACTTAGCTGGCAGACACAGTGAGAATCTAGCGCTGCCCTTAGGCCAACTACAGACTGGAGAGCTTCCAAAGAATGGTAGGTCACAGCTACCTGAGCCTCACATGTAAGTAGTTATCCTGTTCATTGGTTCGAACTGGATTTATACATGAATTGAGATGGGAAACTAACTTGGTACAATTATGTACCACTTCATCACTTTGCTCACATTACACTTGTTTTTTTAAATATTTAGTTGTGGATGCATGTATGTGGCACATTAGTGGATGTCAGAGAATTTTCTGGAGTCTGTTCTGTCTTTCCACTGTGTGAGTCCTGGGGACAGAGAAAAGTGCCTTTACTTGCTAAGCCTTCTCATTGGCCCTCATGTTGTACTTTGCCAAAACATTTTAGCCTCCTTTGATAAACTGGGTGCACACAGCACTTCTCAGTCAAGCTCCTGTGGGATGTGGCTTTAAGTAGGAGTTGGTTGGCAGTGAGTCCTGAAGAAGTTTTTCAACTGATTCAAAGGCTACAAGATCCATGGTTTGGTTTGTCTTGCTAAGATATGCATGAAAACTGGAAAGGCCCCACAGCAGTGGTTGGCATAGAAGAGAATGGGCTGGGGATTGAATACGTTTTTTGTTTGTTTTCTTAGTGCTTAGGATTTAACTCAGACCCTTGTCCTCTCCTGGGCCAACATTCTGCCACTGAGCTACAGCTACAGCCCAAGTGAGATAAATTCTTGGGTTACTACAGTTAGCAGAAAACATTTACAAAGTGATTTAAGAGACATAAAGTAAGTTTTGCAGACTACATTTTTTACTGATTAAACATCTGGTATTTGTGTCTCACTTCTACCACGTTGGCCTGTACCATTTGCTATTCTGGTTTTACTGTTAAACATTTTTCTTTTCTTTGTGTGTGGTGGTATCTGTTTTAAAGGCAAGTTCTCACTATGTAAACCAGGCTGGCCTCAGACTCACAGAGCGACCCTTGCCTCTACTGAGATTGAAGGCATGTACCCCACACATAGCTTGTTTAGCTTTGTGTTTCTAAGAGATGGTCCCATATAGACCAAGCTGGCCTAGAAGTCTATGCAACAAAGGATGACACTGAACTCAGACCCATCCATCCTCTTGCCTCTGCTCCTGATGCTGGAATTGGGTATGTGCTACCTCCGCCTGCTGTATGTGATGCTAGGGATTGAACTTGGGACTTTGATTTTCCTACATAACTAATATATTTAAGAAGGAAAATTGCCATAAATGGTAAGTACCTTAGTACAAGGAGAAACAATATTATGAGGTTCTAGCAGATACTTAGTGTTACAGTAGGTTCCCCGCCGGCCTCCCGGTCCCGCCGCCACGTGGGCCCACAGCTGCGCCAGCCCCAGATAACACTCAGAGACTCCGTATTTGATACAATCCTGTTGGCCAGTTACCATTATTGTTAATGGGCTAGCTCTGCCTTAATCATTAACCCATTTCTACTTATCTAAGTATTTCCACATGGTCGTCTTATCGGGGAGCCGCGGCAAGCGTCTTCCTTCTTCCCTGGCTACATCTTGACTCCTACTACTTCCTCTCTCCTCCCTCCTCCTGGTCTCCTAGCCCCGCCTATCTTGTTATCTCATTGGCCACAGTGCTTTATTAACCAGTATGAGAAACATATATACAGAATCACATCTCCCATCATCTCCTCTTTTCTGTCTAAAGTAAAAGAAGGGGTTTAACCTTAACATAGCAAAATGTACCATACAACAGTTATCAAATAAGAATCACAGTAAACAATATTTAGTCCATTAACATTTTGTAAAACTTAAAGAAAATATCATCTATCCTATCTTTGTGAGTCTAAAGTCCTATATGTAACTTATCTTTAATCCTAACTAAGGAAAACTACAGTCATAACTACAACGCCCAAATTCCCAAATATTGTTTATAAATGTTTGTTTTCATTTAAATGGACTTGGTTATAAATGGCTATAGCCACAAGCAATCTTTTTAAAGGTAAAAAGGGAATTATGGTATAGATATGAATACTTTGCTTTGGAATGGATTTTCTTTTATTGATACAATTTAAGGTCAATTTTGTGATATGTATATTTCTCCTCTTGTTTAGGTATTGTGTTTATATAGCTCATTGGAAAATGTAATGTATAATTTAGTACAGATTAGAGAGTTACCTATGATAGTCAAAACTTGGAGTTAAGTTAGTTAGGATTTCTAGATATGCAGAGATGTATTTGAGATGAATAGGCATTCTTCAAACCTTTCAAAGACCTACAGAATATGGCATTTAAAATGGTTTAGGGTTTTTCTTGACAGTGAGGCACAACTGCTCCTGGTAACACCACCTACAGAAGAAAGGAAGATGGACATCAAAGAAACACATGAAGTTTGCCTCTAATATGGCAAGACTAGCCATCTGGGCAAGGTACTGCTCTTCTGGACTGTTTGACTTTATGTTGTAGAAACTGGACATGCAGGACCCACAAAAAGGTGACTGCTGATTCGAGATGGACATTGCTACAGGATTCCTGCTTCATGGAAGAGGCTGCCAGACAGCCAGACAGTCTACAGGACACAGAGAAAAATGACTGACACACTGTCAATACAGGTGGACAGTTTAAAGTTTCCTGCCTTGTTGAAGAGTCTGGAGACACACTATGGCCTATGGGCTGAAGATGGAACATTACAGAAGAACTTCGGGTGACTGACCAGGCAATGCATTGTCTCTGTCATTTCTAGAGTTTATATATTATCCTTCTGTGGTCTTTGATGGAGTTGAAGACAGGTAGTTATGACTATAGTTTTCCTTAGTTAGGATTAAAGATAAGTTACATATAGGACTTATATTTAAACAAGGTCTCATGTGGCATCCACCAGCCTCTAATTCCTAATCATCTTGCCTCTACCTCGTAAGTACTAGGATTACATCCATGCCTTATTTATCACACCCAGCTACAGAGTGACTTTTCTGTAAAAATTTTTTTTCTTTTTATACCATTTTTGTCTGGAGGCCAGAATAGCTTTGTAATTATCAGTTCTCTCCTTCCATCATGTGGGCCTAGAGCAGGGGCTGGGAAAGATAGGATAGATGATATTTTCTTTAAGTTTTACAAAATGTTAATGGACTAAATATTGTTTACTGTGATTCTTATTTGATAACTGTTGTATGGTACATTTTGCTATGTTAAGGTTAAACCCCTTCTTTTACTTTAGACAGAAAAGAGGAGATGATGGGAGATGTTATTCTGTATATATGTTTCTCATACTGGTTAATAAAGCACTGTGGCCAATGAGATAGCAAGAAAGGCGGGGCTAGGAGACAAGGAGGAAGAGGAAGTGAGTAGGGAGGAGTTGAGATGTAGCCCCGGGAAGAAGCAGGAAGCCTGCCACGCGGCTCCCCATAAGACGACCACGTGGAAATACTTAGATAAGTAGAAATGGGTTAATGATTAAGACAGAGCTAGCCCATTAACAATAATGGTAACTGGCCAACAGGATTTTATCAAATACAGAGTCTCTGAGTGTTATTTGGGGCACACGTGGTTGCAGGACAATGGCGGCAGAACCAGCGGCAGCCGGCGGGGAAACCTGCTGTAACAACTTAGCTTGCTCTTTGTTAAAAAACATGGAGGAAATTACCCTATTAGACTTAACAGCTTAAAAACAGGCTTTTCCTTTAGTGCAATTGAAAATGACCCTGGCCCTCTTGGCCCTTTAGTGTCATCTGTTAAATGATCTTACATAGCAATGCCACTGTTATGGTGGGTTTGAGGTGGGGTACAGCCTGAGAATAGTCTGGGGCAGGTGTGTGGATTCACTAGATCCTTGTCCGGGCTGTCATTTGGTGCTATGCCCCAAGTTTCTTCCCAAGGGCCCAGTGGCAACTGCTCTACCCTAGAAAATACAAGGAGTATGAGGCTGGCAAAGACAAGTCTGGGTGTTTTCATGTCCTTTGGCTTCATCCCTGGTGGCCTTCTTTGCACACTGAGCCAATGTAAAAGACAGGTCTATAGCTACTTCAGATTACTCACGATACCAGGCTTGTGTTGATATTCTTCTATTACTTTTACTAGAAAGGACACTATCCAGCGCTTAGACAAATTGTTAGCACATATGACTGCACTGAAGGAGGAAGGCATGCTGGATATTGAGCAGTTCTGAGAAAAGAGGGCTGTGGGTTCCTTCCCTCTCCCAGGTGAATGGTAATGATATCACTCATGAATGGCTTCTTAGAGGTTCAGTGAGTTAATATGTATGTGTGCCTGGCTCAGAGAACCTGGAAATATTAGCCGAGGTTTTATTCATTTTGTGCTACAACTATATGAATAGGAGAAGAAAAATTTTGTTCCTTATTTTAATGTATTTAAACACTCACAGACGTTAAGCTAGGCAGTGGTGGTGCACGCCTTTAATCCCAGCACTCAGGAGGTACAGGTAAGAGGATCTTTGTGAGTTTGAGATCAGCCTGGTCTACAAAGCTATACAGACAAACCCTGTCTCAAAACATAAACAAACAAAAACCCACCTCATAGAAGTTAAAAGTTAAATACATGATGAGCCCATTTTTTCACATTGCTTTCAGATCTAAATGATAGTTATTTAGTATGTTTTTGTTTTAGTGTTTCCTTCACTTTCAACTAATGAAGAATGGGGGAAATAGAAGGAACATACAGAGCTTTACCGACTTCAGGGACACGTCTGGGCGGCCAGACTTCTGTCAGAGTGAGCACCCTGGAGCCGGAGCAGACCCTGTCCCCCAGGATGCAGGAGAAGCGCCAGTACATCAGAGTGAAACTGCTGGATGGTACTGTGGAAGCATTTGACATTGAGGTAAGAGGCATGTTCCTTCTATGTTCTGATGTCAAATATCTCTGTACCAGATTCCGTTTAGCTGGTAAAGAGTTTGTGTTGTATATTTATTCAGGTAACCAAGAGCTGCTGCTTTGAGTCTTTGGAGATAGTAAATCTAAGTTAACTTTCAGATACAATTCTGAAGGATACACTGTTTCCATTCTTTTAAGAGGATGGCTGAAGGATACAAACTGTGACCAAATGGCTTTGACTCAGACCTTCTACATGCCCCTCCTAGGTGTCTGAGGTCCCCTAGGTGTCTGAGGTACCTCCAAAAAAGAAAACATGTGGCCTCAAGGCGTGTCAGCAAACCTGTCTGAGCACAGAATCAGCCCTCCCTGCTGAGGGGCTGGATAAACACTAGAAAGAGAGAGGTGACATCAGTATATACCGTAAAGTGAGGGCCTGTACTATCAGGTAGCATACAGTAAAGCCTTAGGTTGTGAATTAGTGTATAGTGAGGATCTTACATGGAGAGGTAGTGTGAGCTCCGTCTCCTGAGACCGTGTACAGTGACCTGGTGTCCAGGCAGTATGCAGTGAGGGTGAGAGGCCTGCTGTTGTGAGGGGGTGCACAGTGAGAGCTAACCCTAATGAAATAGAAGCAGTCATCAAAAGTCTTCCCACAAAAAAAAAAAAAAAAAACACAGGCCCAGATGGTTTTACTGAAGAATTCTACCTAATGTTCAAAGAAGAGCTAATACCAATACTCCTCAAATTGTTCCACACAACAGAAATAGAGGAATATTGCCAAACTCTTTTTACAATGCTACAGTTACCCTGATCCCAAAACACACAAAGACCCAACTAAGAAAGAGAATTACACATTAATTTCTTTCATGAACATTGATGCAAAAGTACTCAATAAAAAAATACTGGCAAGCCGAATTCAAGAACACATCAGAAAAATTATCCACCATGACCAAGTAGGATTCATCCTAGAGATGTAGAGATGGTTCAACATACACAAATCCATCAGTGTAATACACCATATAAACAAACTGAAAGAAAAAAAAATACATGATCATCTCACTAGATACTGAAAAAGCCTTTGACATAATCCAACACCCCTTTATGATAAAGATTTGGAGAGAATAGGGATACAAGGAACATACCTAAATATAATAAAAGCAATACACAGCAAGCCAACAGCCAACATCAAATTCAATGGAGAGAAACTCAGAGCAATTCCACTAAAATCACTAACAAAACAAGGCTGTCTACTCTCTCTGTATCTATTCAATATTGTACTTAAATTTCTAGCTATAGCAATAAGACAACAAAAGGAGATTAAAGAAATTGGAAAGAAGTCAAACTATCATTACTCACAGATGATGTGATAATATATATAAGTGACCTTAAAAACTGTATCCTGGAACTCCTACAGCTGATAAACACCTTCAGTAACGTGGCAGAATACAAGATTAACTCTTAAAAAAAAATCAGTAGCCCTCCTATATACAAATGATAAATGGACTGAGAAACAAATCAGAGAAACATTATCTTTTACAATAACCACAAATATAAAATATCTTGGGGGTAACACTAACTAAACAAGTGAAAGTCCTGTATGACAAGAACTTTAAGTCCCTAAAGAAAGAGATTGAAGAGGATATCCAAAAATGGAAAGATCTGCCATGATCTTAGATAGGTAGGATCAATATAATAAAAATAGCAATCCTACCAAAGCAATCTACAGATTAAATGCAATCCCCATCCAGGTCTCAATCCTACAGATTCATTGTAATCCCCATCAAAATCTCAATTCTTCACAGACCTTGAAAGAACAATACTCAACTTTATATGGAAAAACAAAAACCCAGAATAGTTAAAACAGCCCTGTGCAATAAAGGAACTTCTGAAAGTATCACCATCCTGACTTAAAACTCTATTATAGAGCTATAATAATAAAATGAGCTTGGTATTGGCATTAAAAACAGACAGGTGGATCAGTGGAATCAAATCAAAGACCCTGACATTAAGCCATACACCTATGCTGTTAGTTTTTAATAGATACCTTTGACGTGTTAAGAAGTTGCCATCTATTTCTAGTTAAGTGAGAGTTTTTCCCTGCTCTTTAAAATTGTATATTAAAATTCCCAAATTTTACATTAGTTAAGATGATCATTTGTTATTCTTTCTTTATTTCTTTTTTTGAGGCAGTCTCACTACATAACGCTGGCTGACCTAGAACTCACTATGTAGACCATCCCTGCCTCTGTCTCCTGAGTGCAGGATTAAAGTCATGTATCACTATGCCCTGCTTATTTGATTTTCTCTGTTGATATTATTAATTACATTGTCCTAACTCTCATCTGTTACTGTCTACACACAGACACCAGCATGTCCTGGAATCCCCAGTGTCTCATGCATCACTAGCTGGCTAGTTTTTTGTTGACTTGACACAAGCTAGAAAAGAGTTGAGAGAATGCCACCAAAATATTGGCCTGCGAGCAAGCCTGTGGTGCTTTTTCTTGATTAATGGTTGGTGTAAGTGGGCCCATGTCATTGTGGATAGTGCCACCCCTGAGCAAATGGTCCTGAGTTGTTCACACAGGCTGAGAAAACCATGAGGAGCAAGCCAGTAAGCAGTGTTCCTCCGTTGTCTTTGCTTCAGTTCCTGCCTCCAAGTTTCTGCCTAGAGTTCCTGCCCTGGCTTCTCTGGGTGATGAACTGACTATAAGCTACAAGGTGAAATAAACCCTTTCTTCCCCAAGTTGCTTTTGGACATGGTGTTTTTGTGATGACAATAGAAACCCTACCTAATAAGCACATCCCTGTTTCTTCCAATACTTATTATGTAGTTAAATATTATTTATCTTTCAGGAATCTGCTAAAGTGCCACTTCCTTTGGGTGGCTCTCCCTGAACCACCAGTAAATCCCCTTCTTCCTCATTATTGCACTTAGGATTATTACTATTAGACATTATGTATTTTTTCTTGACATTTATGGACATGGCATTTGGTTGTCCAGAGGTCAGTCATTGGCTGCTTTTCTGGTTTTGAAGAGTGTCATCTGTCTCAGTTAGTTGAGTTTTATGGTTGTCTGGCCTCTGCTCTAAAGGGTCTTAGTTTTGAGCCTTAAGTTTATTTTTACTTTTTTTTTTTGAGACAGGGTTTCTCTGTTGCCCTGGCTGTCCTAGAACTCACTCTGTAGACCTCTAACTTACAGAGATCCGCCTGCCACTGCCTCTGAGTGCATCACCACACCTAGCCTTAAGTTTATTTTAAAACCAGGACTTAACAGTACTCCCATCCATAACCATCACTTGCAGAAACAGACTTGGTTACCAGGATTTTATAAGATGGTAAATCATGGTTCTTCATATTGACTGTGACTGGATTGAGATGCTTCTGCTTGTGTAGAAGGCACTTACTGTAGTAATGCAGGAAAAGGAAGAAATCTCGGTGACAGTTTCAGGATGAAGCTCCATATGGCTGTAGGCTTCAGTTATTATTCTTATTTTCATGAACTTATAGACAGGATTCTTGGCTACCTGAGAGCCAATCAGTGGCTGGCTTCCTGACCTATGAAAGTCTTGGGTTGTTTTGGTTCATTGAATGTGTTGTGTGGTTGGTGATCAACACTGAAATCTAGCTGTCTCTAGAGAATCTTTAGAGTCATAGTGTTATTTCAGAGTCTTACAGAAGAAAGTATGTATTTACTTTATTCCACACGCTGAGCTGTGGGGTAGAAACGCTTTCAGCCTTGCCACTAACAGTGCCCAGCTGTCACTCAGACAGTGAAGGCAGTACCTATGACCTCACCTAGAGGGTCCTTGCCAAACTGCAGAGGGCAAAATGTCTAGAGCAGGTATAATTTCATTGGTTCCTAATTTGCTATTTTAAAACTCAGGAACTAATATTAAGGGATATAACTTCTTTATTACCTGAAAGTATTACAGCAAAAGTGGCTTTAGTGATGAAAAGAATCATTGGTGTTGAGGATTTGGTTCAGTAATAGAGCACTTTCTAGCATGTACAGATCCCTAAGTTTGACTCTAAGCACCATGCTAGAAACCCCACAAACAAACAAACAAAAATAGATACATTGATATACTCCTGTAATCTTAGTGCCTGGGGGCTGAGGCAGGGGAATTACTATAAATTTAAGGCTAGCCTTAAATTTACTACATATTGAGTACTAGGTTGGCTAAGGAAGGCTATAGAGAGAGATTCTGTCTCAAAGGAAAAAAAAAACCCAAAAACTAAACAAAATGTGGTCTTAAACTGAACATGGAGACAGAAGCCTTTAATCCCAGCAATGGTAAGCAGAGGCAGGCTAATCTGAGTTCCACATGAACCACAGCTACATGAAAAGGCTGGTCTCTGGAGAGCTGGCTCACTGGTAACAAGCATTCCCTGACCGTTCTTAAAAAAGATTGTTGCTTAATTCCCAGCACCTGCATGGTGGCTCACAACCATCTATAACTACAGTTCAGAGAATCCACATGTTCTTTGGGTCTCTGCAGGCATCTCAGGCATGCATGTGGTACACAAACACTCATTCGCAGAAAATAAATAATAAGTTAATAACTAATGAAAAAGAGGGCTGGGATGCAGATGGGAAAGGGATACTATACCTTCACTGAGAGATGGCAATCGTGTCCCAGTGAGTATTTAGGTATTTTTTTGTTAATACTACTGCATTTTCTCGTATTTCAATATCCTTTAGTGTATGCAAAAACTTTAGAATGGGCTTTCACTTTCTTTAAGAAATAAGATGCCACACAGACAAGCTAGCTTAGGCCCGTCTTTAAAAGAGAAGAAAAAGAAATACAGATTTAGCTGAGTTGGAAATGTGCTTGTCTGCTATGCTCAAAGCCTCGGGTTTGGTCTCTGGCACCGTATAAATAGGGGGTGATAGTACACGTGCAGTCAGTGCCCATCATCCTGCATTCAGGGTGTAAGCTCAAAGTCATCTTCAGCAGCCTAGTGAGCTCAAGGCCAGCAGGTACAAATGTGATGCCTATCATAACAAATGAAAAATTCATTGCATAAGCAATAGTTTAACTATGTGACAAGTACATGGTCTCGATCATGAAGTTCTGTGCTAGAATACAAATTTTGTGTTCCAGTAAAAACTTAATGCTTTTGTTCTGACCAGGAAAAAATGGTCAGAATTCCAGAAAGTATTGTAGACAGATGTTTGCTATTTCTTCCACATGAGCATCCTAAATATGGCAAATAAATGGCCTTAGAATTCTTTTTGGTCTGACCTCAGAAGAAAAAGCTAGTAATTTAACATCTTAAGTTTGGGGATAATGTAGGTGTTTTGCAAAAGCTCTTAGAAGATTTTACAATACATAGCTGTTATATGACTCTACCCTAGCTCTTGAAACTTGTGATTTTGTCGTGGAAAATTGAACTTTTTTTTTAACCCTAATGCTAGGAATGTGGTTGGGTGGTACGTGGCAGAGACATTATTCTTAGCTGTTGAGATTGTGGTGTTGGGACTCAGTACCAGCTCCCCCACCTAACGCCAACAAATACCCTCTGTACTTGATTAGAAAGGCCTGCTGAAGAAGGTAGGTTATGAAATGGAGAATGGGAAATGGTACCCTACAAGGCCTTTAACCATGGTTTTATAAAGGAGAATGCTACAGCAATTCAGGATCTCGGCCAAGGGTATAGAAGTGAAATTTGCTGGTTAGGTCCCAGCTTCTTTAACTTAGGATCACAACCCCATATGAGGTCATGTAATTGAATGTGTGGATTGAGAAAAACTTGGCATCAGTAAAAGATTTCTTAATGCAGAGTGACCAAAAAGTAATTCAGATCTGAATGTGCATAATGAGTGCAGTGCTCACCCATGGTACATTGCGAGACTTGGTTGCTGCCTTGGTTCTGAACACAACATGCACACTTCACACTGCATATACCTCACACCATGCAAGGCGCTGAATGCTGCCTGAAAAGCCTCAGCTCAGATTCAAGGCTGTTGTATGGTATAAATTACATTTTTCTGTGTCTATAAAAACATAATAGCTTAATTATAGAAAACAAAGATTTTTAATGCTTTTCTACCATTTTTTCAGCAGGTATTGAATTAATGTCTTTAGGTTGCGTTGTGTTTGAATTTTTGTGCTGACGACTTGAGTTTCATTTAAAAATGTTAAATGAACTTTGTAGAATTAGGTTAGAATTTCCGATAGTTTCTGAAGTGGCTGTAAACCTACTTCTATTCTGTGTTGTATATTGATGCAAAGTAGCATTCTCAGGAGTGATGACTATAAAATCAAAGTATCATTCAACCCTGAGAAACACTGAAGATGCTGTGTCCTGCAGTATCAAATATTCAACCAAGATTTAATTCTTAAAAGTAAATATGCACCAGGTGGCGCACACCTTTGATCCAGCTCTGGGAAGGCAGGGGCAGGTGGATCCCTGAGTTTGAGGACAGCCTGGTCTACACAAAGAAACCTATCCTTGAGGACTAGGCTATCCTCAAGAGGTCTACTTACCTTTGCCTCCTGGGTTCTGGGATTAAAGGCATATGCCACTACTGCCCCACTAACCTAATATCTTAAAATGGAGCTTTACTTTAGCTAATCAGAGAAGTCACATTTAGAGATAACTAGGAATAATTAAGGTTTATGATGGCTTGTCTTGGGTATCAACTTGACTAAGTCTGGAATCAACTAAAACCAAAGTAGCCGGGCATGCCTGTGAAGGGCTAGTATTGACTGAATCTTTGCGGTGGAAAGACACATCCTAGATCTGGATTGTTGGTAGTCAGAAAACCCTCCTTAAATCTGGGTCACACCCTCTGGTGGCAGACTTCAGAAAGGGACATGGAAGAAAGAAGCTTCAGATTTTGACTGCTTGCCCCTGCTCTTGCTATCCTGCTGCTGAGGCATTTCCTTTGCTGATATTAGAACCCACTTTTTCAGGATTCCAACATAGACTAAAGATCAGCTAAGACATCCAGCCTTTTGTACTGAATACTTTACTGGATTCTTGACCTTTCTGTCTGGACTAGCTGGACCACAGCCTTTAAGCTGCTTTCAATAGATCCCCTTTGTGTGTGTGTGTGTGTGTGTGTGTGTGTGTGTGTGTGTGTGTGTGTGTGTGTGTGTGTGTGTGTGTGTGTGTGTGTGTGTGTGTGTGTGTAAATGTGGACAGGCAAAACACTCATACACACACAAAAAAATAAATCTTAAAGTAGAATAAATCTTTTAAAGTATGTTTTCCTCTTTGTTGTGCCACATACACTCTTCATTGGAGCTGATTCTCTACTTTTTAGGAAGGCATTAATAGTTTAGGAATTTGATAGGAACATTTGGTCACTCTGACTTTGTCTGTGTGATTTGAAATGGGTCTCCATGTTGTAGTGAGTGGTGGGAAAGAGCAGGGTCCCAGCACAGTGAGGTCACAGAATACACTGATAGGCAGTTTCTATTTCCATGTGCTCACGTACTCACAAGTCAGGACCCCCTTGTGTTAACAAAGAAGAATGAGGGAATTATCCAGCACCAGTTTCCTTTAGTTTCCTTTGAGCCAAACCGCCTTTATGTTTTGCTTTTTCTCTGAGCAGAACGATAAGAAATAAAATGAATCCTGTGTTAATAGTCCAAATCAATTAATAGGTTGCTCCTCTGGTTTCCTGTGTGTGACATACGCTACATGCAAATGTGTTGAGAAAACAGGGTTGTAGTAAAACTAATAGGTACAGTCTTCCTTGTTCTTGCTCAGTGGGGAGGCTTAAGCAGTTTCTTTCACTAATGGGATAGTAGTTCACTACTATCTGTACTTCTGTTCATGCCTCGGGCCCTGCAAATCCCCTGGATTTCCCACTAGGAAGCTTATCTCAGCTTCTGTGTCTCAGCCCATCGCAGCACTCATGAGAGCCACTGACGGACAGGTTTCCTTTATGCTGATAGGCCTGGAGGTGCAAGTCGTTACCCAGTGGAACGGATAGCAGGATGACCTCTACTTAACTGTAAGCCCCTCCTGGATGTGCAGAGCTTCTGCTCCCCTTACATGGCTATAATTGTTCTGGCAGTCGGACTCAGAGCTTGTAGGAGTGTCACAGGGGTTTTTCTGCCTCACGTGTGGGACCCTCTTCAGGCTAAAAATGTTAAGGCTGCCCATGGGGTGCAAGGGCACTCTGGAGCCTGTCTAGTCAGGAGACAAACACTATTCCACACTAGGACCTTAACTGGGGTCTTTAACAGATAGTCACTAACTAGTTATAGCAGATTACCTGAAAGGCTGGGGGTGGCATTGCTAAAGAACATAGGAATAGGAATTGTCCTGAGTAGCCACCCCTTAGAGCTGAGGGAGAGGAAACTCAGTCAAATAACAAACTTGGAAAGCCTCCTTCCCCAAATTTGGGGTTCAGACCACTGGATGATGGTGAAGTTGAGTGATACCACTGGGACAGGTTGGCAGGCCTGGGCTGGAGTGACAGTGAAGTTCATGGGGTAGTGAGAGTCACACAGCTGGCCATCCTGAATTCCTGATGTCTCAAATAAAGGAACTCTTTCTCATATTCTCCTCAGTGCCCCACCCCAACACTACAAAGCAGGCAGAGGAACCATGAATTTGGGGTGAGACAATAAAGAAATAATTGTCTCACTGATGTTAACAGGTTTCAGTTGGAATCTTAGGTTACACTGTTTCCTTGAGTAGTTTAAGATAACTGTTGTCTCAGTGTCTAGAATATCAGTTGGTCTGCTGACAGGGGAACTTGTATTTCCCCATGCACCCTGATGGAGAGTAATTTGTGTCAGTAAATCCCCTTGACTTTGTTGTTTGTTTACTTGTGGTGGTTTTTTGTCAAGCTGTGTCTATTTAACCCAGGCTGCCTGGAACTTGAGTCCTCCTGTCCTAGTCTCCTGAGTGCTGAGATTATAGGAAGGCACCAGCCCTGTCTTCAGTTGGTCACTTTTGTCTTAAGAATGTAGAATGCACAGAGTCAATACCTGTCCCTCACAGGTAGAGTCAGAAGCATCTATTAACACCACCCAGGGATATATGGGGACCGAAGATGGCTGTCCACATTGTTGATAGCCTTTCAGTGACTCTGGAATGAATAAAGCTACAGTTGCCTGTAAGCTCTCACGATTATTTTGATTGGGCCATATGTTATAAAAGGCAATTTGAGGATGATCAAATATAAGACAAGTAACAAACACTAAGTAATGAAGATAATAGTACAGATGCAGATTTTGTCATAGGGTAGCTTGGTTTGAACTGTAAATGGGTGCATGAGGCGAACAGGCTAGAGGACAAAATCAAGCTGTTTGCAGAAGAATTTCCCACAGATCTGGGACAAAGGATAAAGAAGTACTTTGTTAGCTGAGCTTTTGTGCCCATTTCTATCTAGACAGAATCTTTAATGGAACTTTTGTAGATGTAGATTTTTAAACAATATACTTTATGTCTAAGCTTGGAGAAGAGACTTATTTGAATGCCACAACCAACTAAAATGATGAAACATTGAACAAAATGTTTTGCTTTTTACCTGTAGTTCTCATGTTGTAATTCTGATGTGCATGACTGTATGGTCAGGTGGGTTTCTCTTCTATCTGAGTGTCTATGGGTGACATCAGTGGATGAACAGCCTTTTCACTTTATCTCATGGAGAGTCTTGTGTCACCTGATTATTGCTTTGGGGATAGGCTATTACTGTCTAGCTGAAACTGAATTTCTTCATTTTTAGGTACAGAAAGTAAACTTTTACTATACAATTGTGAGAGGGTAACAATGGACATGTGGGGGCTGGAGAGATGTAAAAACACTTGCTGTTCAAGAAAACAATCCAAGTTTTGGTCCCTAGAGCCCGTGTCAGAGCCCTCATGAGGTTCTGTTATGCAGTCCTAGCACCCCTACAGCAAGGATCCCCGGAAGCTCCTGAGCAGCCAGCCTGCAGTATAAATCACAGCAGCAAACAGCAAGCAAGGCCTTCCTTAAGCAAGGTGCAAGGCAAGGCCTGACTCAAGCAAGGTGCAAGGCAAGGTTTCCCTCTCACACCTCTCACAAGGTGCACCATGGCATGATTTTGCAGTTGTAACGTACTTCTGAGAAGTGGAAATTTTAAGATAATGTTATAGATACTTGCATTTGTTGGGTACTACCAACCTGGGCCCCAATAGAGGTTGACACTTGGCTCCCAGAAGCACCCATGAGCATGCCTGTTCTCTACATTCTCCAATATGGTGTACTTTGAGACTTGCAAGGAGAGATGAGTATACTTTTCATTTGTGTATCTCTAATTCTGACCTCATTAAGCTCCATGTCACTGGTGAGTTTTGTTGTTTTCTTCCTTCTCCTCCTCCTCTTCCTCACTCCTTCATGTCCTTCCTCCTCTCTTCCTTTCCCTTCCCCTTTTCCTGCTGCAAAGGATTAAGCCCAGAGTCTGTACATGCTAGAAAGCACTATGCCCCGAGTTACACCCCAGCTGGCTACCTTTGCATATTCTTCAGTGGTGTGCACTCTATCCTTCTTGTTGTTGTTGTTGTTTGGTTTTCGGTTTTTTGTTCTGGAGTTGTGTGACTTGCTTATATATTTTGGCCAATAGCTCATTGTAACATATGTGGTTTGCATCTACTTTCTCATCCTCCACATGGTAACTTTCCATTTTGTTGATAATTCCCTATGATGTGCAGAGGTCTTCCTTATGGTGTAGTCCCATTTGGCTGTTTTTGCTGTTGGAATGATATCCAAATAAATCAAGGCCAGTCAGTGTTGCGTAGCCTTTTCTCTATTTATTTGAGGAGGTTTTTGTTTTGTTTTGCTTTTGTGAGGTGGAAGAAACTGTAAGGCAGAGTCTCATTATGAAACCTTGGCTAGCCTGCAGCTTTCCATGGTAGCCTTGAACTTGTGGTGGTCATCTTTCATCTGCCCCCCCATGTGTCAGTTTTAAAAGTGTGTACTGGGCTTTGGGTATACTATCCTGGGCTTTGCTTCTAGAAGTCTTATGGTTCTAAGTCAGATATGTTAAAATCTTTAATCTGATTAGAGTTGACTTCTATATACAATGTTAGGTAAGGGTCCAATTTCTTTCTTTAGCATGTGGTTATTCATTTTCCCCAGTACCATTTGTTAAAGAGTTTATTGTTTCCCTTTCTGTCTCCTTGAAAAAAAAAAACTAGTTGACTTAATTGCTTCTGTTTATTCTGAACTCTTTATAATCTGTTGGTTTTATGTATAACTAATTCCAGGACCATATTGTTTTGATTGATGTGACTTCATAATGTCATTTGAAATCAGGAAGTAAAGTGGGTCCAACTTTGTTTTTACTTTCAAGGTTGTTTTGGGTAATATGAGAACTTTTGTGGTTACACACAAATTTTAGAAATTTTTTTCTATTTATATGAAAATTTCCATTAGAATTTTTATGGGAATTGAGTTGAATCTGTAAGGTCCAGTTATATGCTGTCTAAAAGAAATGTACCCTTTAGATTCAGATATGCTTACAGGCCAAAATAGTATGCCATGAAAATGTTAACTAGAAGAAAAGAGGCTGTACTTAAAAAGTAAACTGCAGAAACAAGAAAGTGGATATATATTGATGAAAGGGTCAGTTAAGCCTGAAAGTGTAACTAAGTATAGATGTATCCAGCATCTGAGCACCTAGCTCTAAAGTAGAACAGTAGCATGTGAAGGGAGTAAACTGAGAACAGGACAGTGTTTGGAGACTTCGATACCTTAGAAATAGACAGGAAGTCAAGCAGCAGCAGACATGAACTGTGTTGTAGACTCAGTGAGCCTCTTCCAAGATAGGTCACTTTTTGTG
This sequence comes from Cricetiscus sungorus, assembly GCA_030556225.1. Taxonomy (NCBI): domain Eukaryota; kingdom Metazoa; phylum Chordata; class Mammalia; order Rodentia; family Cricetidae; genus Cricetiscus; species Cricetiscus sungorus. Next base: position 15,235,478 of record JANBXA010000328.1, on the reverse strand, counting down.
TTGTTGAAAATGTAATTTTCTTCTAGTCTGTCATCAAATTATAATCACTTGTATAAGTAATAGTTTCACCATGGTCACAAAACCAAATTCAACTTCTTTTATAACAGTTTCTAATTGGTATCCTTGGATTTTTAAAATAATACCATTTGCAATCTGATAGTTTGATTTTTCCTTCTAGGATTTTACCTCCCCCCCTTCTCACTGTCTCTCTCTGTATCTTTGTCTCTCTCTCTCTCTCTCCCTCCCTCCCACCCACCCCCCTGTTTTGTTTTTCAAGACAGGGTTTCTCTGTGTAACAACTCTGTCTACCCTGGAACTTAGTCTGTAGAACAGGCTGGCCTTGAACTCACAGAGATCCATTTGCCTCTGCTTCCTGAGTGCTGGGATTAAAGGTGTGCACCACCACCACCACCACCACCACCATCATCACCACCACCACCACCATCATCACCACCACCACCATCATCACCACCACCACCTAGCTTATTTTTTTCTTTTAATACAGTTGTTAAAACAACAATGATGGAATTTTGGAAGTTATTCTTATGATGGTAAAGAATAATTCTGGTACTGAGCATGATGTCTTATGCCCTTAATTCTAGCACTATAGATGTAGAAACAGGGAGATCAGGATTTCAAGGCCAGCCTTATCTACATAATGAGCTCAACTAGCCTGAGCTACGTGAGTATTGTGTCTCCAAAAGTTAGGGGCTAGACAGATGGCTCAGCAGTTAATAACTCTTGCTGCTCTTACTGGGGACACTAGTTTGGTTTCCAGTGTCACATAGTCACTTACAACCACCTGCAAACCTAGTTGCAGGGGATCTGATGCCCTTTCTGCCCTCTGAAGGCTTCAGGCATACATGTGGTGCACAAACATATGTGTAGTCATGTACGTAAATGAAAACTATTCTCAAAAACAAAAAGTTACATTTGGTGACCTGCTGTCTCATGTCTGTCTTCCTAGCACTGGGTGGCAGCAGAAAAAAGACCACTGCAAGCTCAAAGCCAGCCTATTCTACTTAATGAAGCCCAGGGTAGCCATGTGAGTTGTGTAGTGAGACCCTGCCTCACCCCATCCCTGCAAATCCCCTACAATTACATCAGGCTGGGGATTAGAGTACCTGCCTGCTGTGCTCAAAGTCTTGTATTCTTATAACCAGCACAACCAACTTTAAAAAAGAATTGTCTTAAGTTGGAAGCTGCTCTTGCAGAGGACCCAGGCTCAGTTGGGAGCTCCCAAATGGAGCTTTTAACCACCCTTAACTCCAGTCTTGGGGCATGTGGTGCCCTCCTCTGACCTCTGCAGGCACCACACACTCCTGCAGTAAGCATCATCCATGCAGGCAAAACACAACGTAAGGATAATAAATAAATAAATCTTTCCAGGTGATCTGACATCTTCACACCAGTGCACATAAAATAAATTTAAATAAATAATCTAAGAAAAAGAAATAGGCAGTGGTGGCACACACCTTTGATCCCAGCACTTGGAAGGCAGAGGCAGATAGATTTCTATGAGTTCAAGGCTATCCTGCTAGGACTGAGAGAGAGAGAGAGAGAGAGAGAGAGAGAGAGAGAGAGAGAGAGAGAGAGAGAGAGAGACAGAGAGACAGAGAGAGACAGAGAGAGAGAGCAGACAGAGCAGAGAGAGAGAGACAGAGAGAGAGACAGAGAGAGAAACAGGGTATCAAGGGATGATGATAAATTGATAATTGGGCAGTCCCCATTTATTGTGCCACGGCTCACATGTAGGGACCATATGGATTTTCTCCTTCCACCCTGTGGGTTCTGGGGACCAAACAGGCTTGGCAGCAAGAGCCTTTGCCCACTGAGCTATCTTCCCAGCCCACATATATGAAATTCTCAAAGAATAAATAAAAAAATTGCATTTGGTATCTGGTTTTAAAGCCAGCCTGGTCCAGATGGGAAGTTCCAGGCCAGTCAGGGGTACATAGTGAGACTCTGTCTTAAAAACAACAACAAACAAAATATGGGGTTGGGTGTGGTGTCACACCTTTAATCTAAGAACTCATGATGCAGAGAGAGATGTGAAGGAGGGAGAGAGAGAGCTGCCTGGGCTATACAGCAAGTTCCATATAAAGCTATATAGTGAGACTTTGCCTCCAGCCCTCCAAAAAGATACTTGTAAGTTCACACTGTAGTCCTTCTCTTTTAAGTAGCCATTGTATATTTTTACTCTGTGCGTCTTTGTTATTACAGATTTTAGGTTTTTTCTTTCCTTCAAAGAATTTCCCTCCTAAGAGCATAACCACTGGTTACACAGACAGTCTGCTAGGTAACTTCAAGGGGACATGGCGTGCTTTGGGACCTTGAAGGTTTGCCTTCCTCCCTGTGTGTATGGTTTTAATTGAAGAAAAGATTGTCCAACATTTTGATCCAATGTCTCAGGAATAAAGAAATAAAGCCTTGCTTCTTTCTGCCTCTATCTAGTGCAGTAATGATAATTTTCTTAAAGATTTGGTGTGCAACCTTCAAATGTATTATATATCAATTTGTAAGTGCTATATATAAGACAGAATCATTACATAGACTGTGCGAACATAGAGAACTTTATTTTTCCTCTTACCTAACTTTTATGCTTTGGACTTTATTTCATAGTACATAAAGAGTTCTGTGTTCTCTTCATGGTTGTGTTATTACTTATTTGGGGTTTGTGGGGGGAGGTTTGTTTGTTTGTTTGTATGTTGAGCCAAGCTTACCTGGGAATTCACTATGTAGTCAGGTTCGCCTCAGACTCAACAGCAGTTCCCTTGGCTCAGCCTCCCCAAGTGCTAAGATTACAGCCGTGAGCTTGCTACAATTACTCATGTGGCCAACCTTCTACTGAATGTGTCCGTGTGTAATTAGCTTTGTGCAGTTGATGAAATGGTCTGTATGGGAGATTTTTAGAGATAGACTTGTTGGGACAGATAAATACATATTAAACTTTGAAAATTATTTTCAAATTTTCTCCTCAAGGTTACACTATGAATTTATAATAGTAGAGACTTTTTTTGCGATAAGTCTTACCATGTAACCCTGGCATATATGGAACTCAGTATGTAGACTAGGCTGGCCATCCAACTCAGAGAAACCAGCCTGCTGTCTCCTGAGTACAGCAGCATGCTCTCCACACCCCAATTTTTAAAAATGGGGCCAGCAAGATAGCCTTGAGTTTGACAACCTAAGTTCAATCCCCAGGACCCACAGAAGCCATGTAAAGGTGGAAGGAGAAACTCAACCCCACGAGGTTGTCCTCTGGCAGCCACAGGCAGCACCGTGGGAACCGTTTTTTTATTTACAGCCTCTTCACTAGTGGAAGGGCGTCACAGACGTTTCGACTGACCCTCTAAGATAAATGAAATCTCACTGTTTTCCTTTACCCTGGAACTAATTTATTAACCACTAAGCTCCATTTGTTTTTCTTCTTCAGCTTATGTGTGGGTGGAAGATAAATTGTAATTCAGTATGTTTCTAGATTATGATAATTTGCTGTAGATCTCTCTATTCAAAAGTTTTTCAGCCTGGCATTAGTGGCTCATGCCTTTAATCCCTACACTGGGGAGGCAGAGGCAGGTGGATCTCTGAGTTCAAGGCCAGCCTGGTCTACAGAGTGAGTTTCAAGAGCACCAAGGCTACACAGCACGTGAATACTGTCCAATAGTAAATTACTCACTGGAACACTACATAAATAGACTTTGGAACTTTGCTTTTTATTGGTAAATGATATTGATAAATTATTTGATAAAATGTTACTGGAATTAAAAATGGTTGCTGTAGCCTAAAATCCACAAAGAAATTGACTAAAACACACTAAGAATATAAGATAGTTTTTGTTTGTATATTTATTTTGCTGTCAGTTTGTAAGCAAAACATTTATTTATTTGCTATTCGATAGTCTGTGAATCTTATACAAACAAAGGCAAAATGAAGCAAGAAATTCAGTAAAACTATATGTGGAACATGTGATTTTATGCCAGCTTTTACAAACCTTTGTTCTCCACACACTCAGTGAGCTTTTTCTTGCCTGTCCCCTTGCAGCCTAAGTGTGATGGACAGGTCTTACTGACTCAAGTGTGGAAGCATTTGAACCTGATTGAATGTGACTACTTTGGTCTGGAGTTTAAGAATGTCCAATCCTACTGGGTATGTGCTTTTGATTTGCTTTGGAAACTGGCTTTGACTGTGTTGTGAAATAATCATGGTATACAAAAAGCCTTTTAGGTCATACTATAATGATGTAAACTAGATGCTTGATAAGTAACACATTATTCCTAGCAAAGCTATGATATTAAAGTACTTGATTTTCACCTGTGAGGAATATACCTGCCTTTAAGCCTAAATGCATATCCTCCTTAAACTCATTCTACCCCCTAGCACCTGTGCCAAGGAACATTCTGAGTTGCTATAGCAACCACTGATGCATACTGTTAGATCTGATTTGTGTTGCAAGTTGATTTTGAGCAAAGTCAGCTGATTTTGCACCATTTTATTAAAATGTAAAAAGTGTGGCATGTTAGTATTTATAGATGTGACTTTTTAAAAACAAAAACCTCATCAGCCCTGTAGATCAGAAAGTGTGTTGTTGCTGTGCTCTGTCCTGTGTCAGCCCCCAGCAGCAGGGTGGGTTTAGCTAAGTGTTTCTGCTCTGGCGCACTGCAGACACCTTTCACATTGCAGCATCTCACCAGTTTGTTGTTTGCTCACACCTGGTTCTGTCTGAGACTGTAGAGTTATCCAAATTAGTGTTATGGAATTACAGGACATTAACCCTGCTCCAGCTTCTTGATGAAGGCATTGCGGAGCTCCTGGTTCAGCTTGTTAAGATACGGTTAATGTAAAAGAGAACCAATGAAAATACCCTGTCATAAAATCTTCTAATTAATTACTGTATTTTGTAGCATACTTACTAAATAAGGAAGTTTTTAATAGTTTTATTATCTTCTGTTTAAAACCCTGTTTAGATTTGGCTTGAACCCATGAAGCCCATCATTAGGCAAGTACAAAGTAAGTACCCTGTTCTGGAACGGTGATCCCGGGTGTGTTCACAGTCATTGCCACAGCTCCCTCCCTATAGGTGGTAATAGTCACAGTGAATAAACTTGAATCACTTTGCTGGTTGGTTTTAAACTACAGTGAACAGGCATAAGGACACTAGATTTAACGAAAATAATCATAACTTGCCTTAAATTAGAATATGTTAGGTAGAAAGTAGAAGTTTCTTTCTAAGTCATAAGAAGACACTGCCAGGCCTCTTTTAAGAAACGTTTTGGAGGACTAGAGAAATAGTTAAGAGTACTTGCTGCTTTTGCAGGACCTACTGCCCACATGGAGGCTTATAAGACCCTGCAACTCCAGTGCAGGAGACCTGACACCTTCTTCCGGCCTCCAGGCGCATCAAGCAGACATGTTGGGCGCATACATACCTGCAAGCAAGCACTTCTGCACTTAACAAACTTTTTGGTTTGGTGCCTTTTGCAGAGCCCTATTGTTCTAGTTCTCTAGTTCAGTTAGTAAGTGCCAGTGATATTTTTCTCTGTCTAACGTGTATATATGGATTTTTAAATGTTTTTATGACCACAGTATAATGATATAAGCATCTTAGTGTAATTTTATCCTAAAATATAAACAGGAATGTATTTTATTCTCTGTATTTATGCTCATTTATGCTCATTTTCAAGACAGGGTTTCTCTTTGTAGCTCAGACTAGTCCTGAACCCATGGTCCTTCTGCCTCAGCTTCCTGAGGACTGGGGTGCACCACCACTCCTGGCCCAGATTTGTTGTTTAAATTCAGTGTTGACTACACTTGTTTTTAGGGCCAGGGTCTTATTCTGTAGCCCAGGCAAACCTCAGACTTACTGTGTAACCTTGAATTGCTTCAAATGCACAGCTGCCCTACTGCCTCAGCCACCACACCTGGCTATAATAAATTTATATATTGAGAAAGGATCTCATGTAGTCTAGGCTAGTCTCAAATTTGCTGTGTATCCAAGGATGACCTTGAACTCCTGGTCATGCTGCTCTACCTCTCCAATGATGGAATTCAGGCACACACACACCATACCTGGTTTTTAATGTGGTCTTGCAGAAGAACTCAGTACCTTGTGTATGACAGACACACACTTTACCAACTCAACTATATCCTCCCTAGCTTTTTTTCGTTTTGAGGCAAGGTCTCACTGTGTAACCCCAGATGGCCTTGAACTCACAAAAATCCACGTCTTTCTGCCTTCTAAATGCTGGGACTAAAGGTGTACACCACTATGCCTGGCATTAATTTTAAAGTTTTAATGTGTAATTTCCCACCTACTTTAGAATGTTTCCCCAAATAATCTCTGCTTAAAACAAAATATTAAAATTTCTCAATACATGTGATTGGTAGTTAAGAAGGACTCATAAATGTGTACATAGGAAATTTCTTTAATATTTTATTATAGAGAGAAAATAACTATGGAGATTTTCCTTATCTGTGAAATTTTATTTTTATAGGACCAAAAAATGCTGTTCTTCGTCTGGCAGTGAAATTTTTCCCTCCGGATCCGGGTCAGTTGCAAGAAGAGTACACAAGGTAAAGCACTCACTCAGGTCAGAGACTTCTGTTAGTCACCCAACAGAAGTGAATGAGGCTGCACAGTGAGGTCACATGAGCTTTATCTTTGTTTTAGTTAGGATTGTCACTGCTGTGAAAAACATCATGGCCAGCAGCAAAACCTTTTCCTTAGGGAAGAAAAAAATTATTTAATCTTAAAGCTCTCCATCACTGAGGGAAGTCAGGGCAAGAACTCCCAGGCAGGAACTGAAGAAATGCTGGGCCCTGGCTTGCTTCTCTTGGCTTGCTCAACCTGTTTTACAACCCCTCACCTTGTGGGATGGTCTCACCTACACTAATCATTAATCAAGAAAATGCACCACAGCCTTGCTCACAGACCTTTCTGGTGAGGGGCATTTTCTCAATTGAGGCTCCCCAAATGGCTCTAGCCTGTATGAAATTGACAAAAATGTCCTGTTCCTTCTGTGTTTAACCTGCTTTTACGAGAACATCATAGCAATCAGCCTTGGAGTTCTATGCAGTCAGCGTTTACAACCTAGGCTAATTAATGGCTTCATATTAAGTTGTGTCCTCTTCCATTCCCCCAGATAGTTTAACAGTTCGTGTGTGTGTGTGGGGGGGGGGTAACTGCTGAAAGCAGCCAACAGGTCAGAATCAACCTTATAAAGTAAGTATTCACCATAAATGTTGGAAAAACACATGGATATTGTTTGTCTGAGTGAGTTAGGGTGGGTAAAATGACTGTCTTTGTAGAACTCTGTTAAAGATTTCTGGAAGGGATCACTCATCCCTTTCATGTGCTGTTTTTGTGTAGTTCAGTAAAGTCAGAGCCAAGTTCTTTGTTAGGGGACAGGTAGACATTAGGCAGTATTCAGGCAGGCACAAATATATACAATGACAGATCACAGACTGGCCAGTAACCACAAAGTATGACAGAGGGAAGATACAAGGAAAGTGGTGGAAATTTCAAATTTGGGCTTGTTCTTGGTCAAATAAATACAAATGAAGTTTTTATTTTCATTCATTAATGCAACACTGACACATTTTGGTACCTCTAAGTTTATCTTTAGTGCATTGAAACTCTCCTCTCTCTCTCTTCCTCCTCTCTCTCTCTCCCTCCCTCTCTTCCTCCCTTTCTCTCTCTCTCTCGCTCTCTCATCACACACACACACACACACACACACACACACACACACACACACACAATTAATAAAAACAGATTGGATATCTCAGTGTGGGTAAAGGTCCTTGCTGCTAAGCCTGCTGACCTGAACTCAGTTCCCAGAACCTCATGGTAGACAGAGAGACATACTCTCACTATTCCCAAATAGTTACTATTCCCAAATAAGTATTTTAAGCTAAAAAAAAAAAATAAATAAATGAGCTAGGAGACAAATAAATAGCAGTAATGTAGTTAAAAGAAGCATCTTAGCAGATGATTTTTACAGACACAAATATGAAGTAGAACTTAGAAAGAGGACCTGTAGTGAGATATTCACCTTGTTGACATCTGTGGCTTAGGCCACACCCATTAGGGGTGGAGACAGGGCTGGACTTGACCTGGGGGAAAAGGCTGAGGAGAGGGTCGGAGGCTTCTGCCGCCTGGGCCAAAGCCAGGTCTGTGAAAATCCGAATCCCACTTCTGACACCAGATATTGCGGTTTAATAAGGATCAGGATAAACGATTAGGCCGAATTGATGTTTATTCAGGGAGAAATAACTCACAACAAGGACCTATGCCTTAAACTTGGAAATAAAACTTGGATGGAGTGCTGGAATAATTTCAAACCACTCTTAGCTGTGGCTTAGAGCTATGCTATCCAATAAAATTTGTCCAAATTCTGGTCATATGAATGTTAAGTGGGGGGGGGTGTGCCGTGCAGTAGTTCTCATGAATAATGGCATAGAATGAGTGGGCAGGGCAGGGCATAAGGAAATTTCCATTGCTTTTCTACTTGTAGGTTGCTTTTTGCAGAAATTACTGGTGGAAATGTTAACAGTAGTCCTCTAGTGGTAAAGATGAGGAAATGTTCTCTGTGCTTTTCATGCGTGTGTATTGATTTTAAAATGAGAAATAACAACTTTAAATTATGTTTAAGCCAGGCACGATGATGCACATGACTCTTCAGTCCTGATTGGACCAGGACTGTAAATGAGTCGCAGTGAACCCCCTTAAAGGCTCTGTGGATCATGGGACACCCAGAAACTCTTGGAATGTCAGATGCAAAGAAAGGAGAACCACATCATTTTAGCCTTTTGTTCTTAGGTTGATGAGCAGATTGAACTGTAGCTAGCAAAGCAATGCTATTGTAAGTGAACATAAAACATACCTTGGTAATTCATTAAAATATAAAAAGCACCATGGGGTAATCATTTTTAGACCATATTCTCCCAAATTAAACAAAAATATTGTCCAATTTAGGGTCCTGGATCTGAGTATTAGGTTCAAGTTGGTTTGAGGCGGTCTGCTATTTTGTTTGTTTTTGTCTTGTTGTTGACTATGGCTGACCTTTAACTCTTTGTGTAGCTGAGGGTGACTCTGTTTCTGCTTGGAACTCAGGGCTTCCTGCTCTTGCCGAGCGCCCCAGCCCTAGGAAGTCAATGATTCTACTCTTGTTACAATTCATCCTGAAGGTCCTTTCCCCCTTTAACCTGTTAAAAAGTATATCTGTGGCAAAAAAGAAAATTTCAAATAAAGTTATATAAAATAAAAAAACAGACTTATTTCCCTTGCCCCTCCCTTCCAGGTAGGTACTAACACTGGGTAGAAACCTTCCCAAGAGTTGCAGCCTTTCAGTGAATACAGTGTAGAGTCTTAAGGAGATTATGTTACAAAGCATTTTCCAGTGTTACATGTTACTATAAGTTGAAACATCCCCATTTTTAGCAATCCATGGCCTTTCACACTGGGTGTAGACTGGCACCTAACTTATTTAGTCATTAGTATCTTAGTGCATTTGGGGCTTGTCTCAGTTTTCTGTTAAAATATCACAAGTGTCACTGTTGGCATGCCTTTGTGAACTCTGGGAATGCTACTGTGGAAAAGCTGTTAGCATGGAGCTGCCTAGTTAGAGAGTGCACATCTTAATTCAAAGAGACTGCAGGTGCCCCTTTCAGTAGGGCATGCACTAAGATTGGAAGGGTACAGGATTAGCACAGCACAAAGATGATGTGCAGTCTTACAGAGCATTCCATTTTGTTTTTAAAAAGAGAATGCAGTATATTTTGTTGTTGTTGTTGTTATTGCACACTTATGCTTCGCCTACATGAGTTTCTGAGTGCCACATGTGAGCCTGTTGACCACCTAGCCATCAAATCACCTGTAACAGCAGTTACAGACAGTTGTGAGCCACCATACAGGTGCTGGGAATTGAATCATGGTCTTCTAGAAGAGCAACAAGTGCTCTTAATTGCTGAGCCATCTTTCCATTCCCAAGTCTAAAAAAAATTATAGTTTGTACTAAAATGTAAATTTCTGTGAAGACAGGGACTTTGTGTTATTCACGGTTTGCAGCTCTCAGAGCAATACTTAGAACTACTTAACCATCACTTATTGAAGAAATACATTAAGATATAAATATTTTTTCATCCATCTGTCTACCTAACTTCCTACCTATCTACTGATTTACTTTTTTGAGACAGGACCTGATTATTATGTAGCTCTGGCTGTCCTGGAACTCACTATGTAGACTAGACTGGCCTTGAACTCACAGAGCTACCCCTGCCTCTGCCTCCAGAGTGCTGGGATTAGAAGTGTGTGCTGCCATAATTGGCCTCATAAGTGTTTTCCAATTGCCTTCGTTGATATTTTAAAGCACTGTGTCTTAGCTCCTCACCAAGACTGCATGTTATCAATCTGCTTCAAAGTGTCACAGTACATCTGATGTTATCTTAACTGTGCTTTTCTGTTCTTTCATCCAAGCCTGTGAGTGACATTATATAAGATGAATATATGAACTTCCTTGTTGAAGGTATTACGTCAGAGCGTGACTGTGTGGGTCAGTGCTATGCCTGGAAAGAAGTTCTCAGTGTGTTGAGCACTCTGTGTGTGCTCTGCGGTGCAGGGCAGAGTCTGCTGAGCAGACTTGCCTTCTGACCTTTGATGTCTGCTTGCTGTGTGAAAGGGCTTTTGTGGCTTGGCCTGTTGGAGGGTGCAATGTTTTGTTCAGTGTTGAGTGCTGCTCCCCAGAGCTATGTGCTCTTGAGAGGCTTCTCTGTATTGTGTTCAGGGAACTTTCAGAGTCGATCTTCTGCTCTGAACTCCTTTCTAGGTACCTGTTTGCCTTGCAACTCAAGAGAGACCTCCTGGAAGAGCGCTTGACCTGCGCTGCCACGACTGCCGCCCTTCTCATATCCCACCTTCTGCAGTGTTAGTATCTTCACCGTGGGAAGAAGCGTGGACAGGCGCCAGCAGAGCTGCCATTAGCTGCTGGTGCTCATGTGTAATTGACAAGTCTTGGTTGCTTTTGTTTTTGTTTTTTAAAGCTATTTCTATTCTTGATAAGATGAAAGCTAACTTCTTTAGTGTACCACTCCTGGAGGCAAATAGCTCTGCATATAGACTCAGAGCCAAAATCTGTAGTTATGTTCATTCTTTCAAGTTATCTCCCATTTATGTCTTTGTGCATTTTCTTCCCTTTCCCAGTGCTGGGAAAAAGAACACTGGGCCTTATGCATGCTAGGCAACATTCTGCTAGTAAAAGCACAGGACCAGCCCTTGGATGCTGGTTGCTGCTGTTTACATTCTTAAACAGCTTGGCCTGGCCTTAATTTGTGTACTCCAGACTGACCTCGGTCTCCATGCCCTATCTACCTTTATCTACTTTAACAGCAATAAATAGTCAACCAGAGTCAGGCTATAAATCAAATTCTCAGCACATCCAGAAAGGGGCCTCCTGAGGGTGAGTTACAGTCCTCACTGTCTAAACATTAACACTAAAGGGAAGAGAGCACATGCCTTCAGTGTCTTATAAGGAAACAAAGGGTGATGGAGAAGAGTATAAAAACTAAACTGACTTCAGAAATAAACTGTGAGAAGTGTAGCAAGAGATTCCAAGACACAGTGCATGTTTTACAGGACGTGTATAGCCTTGGGAATAGAAAGGTAAGGACCCACATTGTTTCATTGTCAATTACATTACAGCAGCTAATGGCAGCTCTGCTGGTGCCTGTCCACGCAGTACAAGTGCACTTACTATGTACAGGCAAACACTCACATAATACAATAAAAATTAATACATTTAGGAGATTTTTGAAAAATTGAAAAGCCCTGAAGGAAAAGAAGGATTTAGCAGACACTTTTCTAAAGCGAAATAATTATTGTGGCTATAGTATTCATGATACAGTATATGTATAAACTGATTTTTAAAAATAGAAGCCAAGTGGTGGTGGTGGCTTCCAGCACTTGTGGCTTCAAGGCTAGCCTGCTCTACAGAGTTTCAGGACAGCCAGGACTGTTACATGGAGAAACCCTGTCTCAAAAAACAAACAAAAAACAAAAAATTAGTAAGCTAAGGCTAGAGAGGTGACTTGAAGGTTAAGAGCGCTGACTGCTCATGCAGAAGCCTTAAGTTCTGTTCTCAGCACTCAAGTTCCAGGGTACATGTCTCCTTCTGGCTTCCTTGAGCCATACATGTGGTACATGCACACACTACATGTACATGCTACATTCATTGCAGGCAAAACACTCATTTGCACTAAGTTTTTAAAACTCTTTCAAAAAGTAAAATGGTCATTATATTCAGGGTTTACTATAAACTCTCATCAGAATTTTTGGTCTTCACAAGTTGGGAGGGGAAAATCCCTATATCTTTTCTGTGTTTACCTTTGAACAGCATAATATTGGGAAAAATAAAATATAAAACATTTGCATGCTCAATGCTTATCATTTATTTAAAAATCCAAGTCACTGACTTCCGTTGTCTCGTCTCAGCGGAGATAGGAGATTATGATGAAACCCTGGATCGAGAACACCTCAAAGCCAATGAGTACTTGCCCAACCAGGAGCAGTCCCTGGGAAAGATCCTAGACTTCCATCAGAGGCACACGTAAGTCCGTCAGAAGTGGGGAAGTGCAGCTACCTAGATGTGACTCCCTGTGAGCATCCCTTCTTGAAGGCTGCTTAATAGGATGTTGGCCAGATGCACATCTGTTCTCTAGTGATGTAACCTGGGCTGTGGACTGTATAGCATTTTAGGAGACCTTTATGTGGTTAGATCCAGTTATTTTTGTTGTTGTTCTTGTTGTTCCCAAAGTAGGGTTCTCTGTGTAATCCTACATGTCCTGAAACTCATTCTGTAGACCTTGCTGGCCTCAAACTCAGAGAGATGTGCCTACCTCTACCTCCCAAGTGCTGGGATTAAAGGCATGTGCCACCAACACTCAGTAAATTCAGTTGTTTTGCAATGATAACAAAGATACCAGTATCATTTAGGACATTTTCTCCAGCCCACTGTTTGTTAGCTAGATGTGTTATTTGCATATAACTTAAAGTTGTAAAACTGATCATTAAGTGAATTCAAGTGAAACATTCTACCTTTTACAAGTAGATTAGAATAAGAAAATATAAGGCTGGCATAGAAATAACCTATTTCCTTGGCCTCCATATCTTGTATGTTAGTTTTGTAGTGGATAAATGCATGGATGTGAACTATATGTCCTCTAGAAACAAAACCTCCCCCACTGATTTGTTGGCTGGCTTTATCTGACTGTTTTCCTGACCCACATTCTTATATGCTTTGACTCCTTTAGAAAACAAGTGTTTAATATGTTAAAATGTTCTTCATTACAGGGGTCAGACACCTGCAGAATCAGATTTCCAGGTGCTGGAGATTGCAAGGAAGTTGGAAATGTATGGCATCAGGTTTCACACGGCTTCTGATAGAGAAGGAACCAAGATTAATCTTGCCGTTTCTCACATGGGTGTCCTTGTGTTCCAGGTAGGTGGAGGGACAGGGAGTGGCCAAAGCAGACTAGAGTCCCTGTGCACAATGATTAGGTATGGTTTGTTGTTGCTGTATTTGTTGGTGGATTCTTACTGTGATGAGTGAGTGCTGTGAGTGGAAAAGAAACATAGAGTATCATCTAGTCTGACCAACCTCTTACAATAAGAAAGAAGCTGCTTTCTTGTTCTTCTTTCGCACAATAAACTGTGCTCACTGTCTTGGAACTCACAACCCACACCACCATCAGGGTTGACCACTGCTCTGCTATTTATTCTAATGTTGAACCAGAGTCACCCTTGGGATCTTAGACTGGGATGCAGGATCTTGTCTGGGGGCTGTGGGCATAAGAACTCTGCTGAGATATGAGTTGGACAGGGCACTGGGAGTTAGACAAAGTGACCCTGCAAACACAAGGTCTGGTTTGTCTGTATGAAGAGCAGTTGCAGCCCTGCTGGCAGATTCCCCGTGCTACGGCAATATGGGGTCTCCCCACCATGGTATGTGTCAGAGGTTAGAGTCAAGGCACCTCCCTGAAAATGTAGGCTCATGAGAAACCCACAGTTAGAAGGTGACGCAGTCCTTCCCCGTCAGCTCCCAGGAGTGCCGGCCAGATTGACAGGGCACTGGAGGCTTCTTGAAAAGCCTGTCTAGCACCTGTAGGTGGTAGGTGCTGATGCCAGTACCTGCAACAGCGGCTCTGGAAGCTGAGTATTAGGACAGCACAGAGAACCCCATCTGTCTTTACCCTGGATCTGCCCTTTGTCAGCACTTTGGTGTGCTGAGTTCCTGCTTCTTCCACAATCTTCTGGGAATAGTGACATGCAACCTTACCTTCAGGCCTTTATATGCATTTCTTACAGATAAGGTGCTCTTTTACATAATCACAGTGCATTTACCACTGACACCATAATACAGTAATCCCAACTGTCTGGGAGCTGAGTCAGGATCACAAGTTCAAAGCCAGCCTGGGCAACAAAGCAAGCCTCAAAAAAAAAAAAAAGAAAAGAAAAAAAAAGAAAAGAAGAAAGAAAAGAAAGCATGGCAGCATAATGACTCATTGGGTTAGCTTGTTGCTGCCAAACCTGCTGACATGAGTTTAATCCTCAGCCCACAGGATGAAGGAAAGAACTGATTTCTACAACTTGTCCTCTGACCTCCACACATGTCCCATGGCACATATGCACCCACACACAGGCACTAAAGAAGGGAAGAAAGAAAAAGTTTAATATTAAAAAATTACCAGATCAGAAATTAAAATGAGACTATCTTACTAATAAAATGCCATTTGTTTTATTGCCAGGTGACACCCTTTTATAGTGTGGCTCCTGCAGGACGGCTTGTAGTCTAAAGGCAGATGGATCATTTATTTATCCCTCACATTCAGTCTCAGTCTCTTGATTCTGAATCATTTACTATGTATGGTCTTTTTCATGTTTAATGACATTGACATTATTGAAGAATATCCCTCCTTTTATAATACAGTCCTTATGGGGGCTTATTGGCTGTTTTCTGTGATTAGCTTCAGGTAACATATTCTCAGCTGGGCTTCCCACTGGTGGAGTTGACCTATGTGTGCACTGATGCTCTTCACTACAGACTTAGTAGTTTGTCTCTTTTAGCTGAGACGTACTTTATCACCACACACTCATCCACGCCTCTTCAGATTTCCTCCTGATTGGCATTCATTGGTAACCCTTAAAGTCACAATCCCGGTGTTTGTAATACATGCACGTAAGTGAAGAGTGACAGGCACCTGAGGAGGTCTCTGTCCCGAAGGACAGGTACTAAGTTTGTTTAGAAGAAACAGCCCGTACCAGAGATGGAAACTTTAGGAGGATGTGGCTCTTCACCTACCAGATTCTGACAACCAGAACAATCCATGTTGTGTTATGACCATGAGAAACAGGAATGCTCCTTCATCAGAAATATCAAACCTTGATTTGTCACTTTTACACTAGTAAAATCCTAGGAAATAACCCTTAGTTAATTTAAATAAATGATATGCTTCTGTATTACAAGACAGCTGCACATTGGAGATGCATGCTCTCTAGGCTCTGATACATGAAATATTCTTTTTTGAGAAAGATTTAAAACTATGTAGTACTCTGTGGTGAAAGGAGGGAAAATCAGTCGCTCACTCTCTCACACACACTCAATTCAAGAGCGCCATACACACACACACACACACACACACACACACACACACACACACACACACACACACACTGCTCCATACAAATTAAACTGGTAATTTTACTGGTCCTACTGTAATTGCAGTGATAGGCTTTGGTCAAGAGTGACAGGGAGGTTTTACTGTGGTGCTGCTTCAGGACCTGAGCTTGTCGGTCTGTTACAGAGAAAACATAAACAGAATTCTAGAGAAAAACAAAGGTAGGACAATAGTTACAGATTTAGAACATAGGATTAGGTCTGCAAAGTGGCTCAATTGATAAAGGCCCTGCTGCCAAACCCAATGGCCCCAGTTTCCATTTTTATTTAAAGACAGGGTTTCTCTGTGTTATAGCTCTGACTATCCTGGCCTTGAACTCAGAGATCCACCTGCCTCTGCCTCCCGAGTGCTGTGATTAAAGACTCGTGCCACCACTGCCCCACTTTAAAAAAAAAAAAAAAAAAAAATTAAAGAAAGAAACCAAGGTCTGGCTACCAGATCTGCCTCTTGCTTTTTAGGGAGTCATTTCTAAGCCCTCTGAAAGCTATGTATGTGTGCACTGGTCACATGTCTATATTGTTTTTGCATCTATCCATCTTTGGATGTGGAAATCTGAAGTTTTTTTTAACTATAGTGCATTCTAGGGTTGTCTTCCAGGTTTTCCCTGGGAAGAAACCTGAGGCCCCTCCCAGCCAGCCGCCACCACCACTACCTCTGCCAGGCACTTCCCTTTGTTGGGGGGACTTCAAAATGTGTGCTGTTGCTGTTGACTTTTAAAATTTGTAATAAAGTTGTACCTAAGGAAATAGATAATATATTAGATGTTGGGATTTTTATTTGGAGCTGTTCTAGGTGAAATTGCAATGTGCACTTGACTCACTCTGCTGCCTATCAAGGATGTACCTTCAGAGGGTTCTACTCTGTGGGAAAAGAGTGCTTATTCCAAATGTGCCATGTGTGTCGTGATTTTTCAGGGGACCACCAAAATCAACACTTTCAACTGGTCCAAGGTCAGGAAACTAAGCTTCAAGAGGAAAAGGTTTCTTATCAAACTCCACCCAGAGGTTCACGTGAGTATTATTTTTGAACTTTCATTGTTAGGCAATTTAACCTTACAGAATATTGAACTTTTTTTTAAGCATTTGGTATAAAATCGGGGCACCCATTTATAATCTTGGCAATCTGGAGGCAGAGGCAGGAAGATGAGAAGTTCAAGGTCATCCCTGGCTACCTAGGGAATTGGACAGAGCCTGAGCTACAGAGTCTTGTCTCCAAAACCCTGTTTTGTAAATCATTTCAGGATCAGGTGTTTAATAATGTAAAGTTGGGATTTGGGATCAGAGTCTCTGTGTCGTGACTTGAGAGCTGGTTGGTGGCCCAAAGAAAAATTTGCTATACTGCTCGGTTTATAAAAGCAACTTTTGGAATGGCATGTTTTAAAGTTGCGTTTAAATCCATAAATACCTAATTTTTCTGTTTGTTCTCTCCCTCTCCCTACCCTCCCCCTCCTCCTCCCCCCACCCTCTCTCCCTCTGCCCTCATTCCTCCTGAGTGCCAGGATTAAAGGCATGTACCACCACCTCCCAGCCACCTAGTTTTTTTTTGTTTTGACTTTTTGAGATAGGGTTTCTCTGTTTAGCTTTGTCAACCTGGGTGGCCTCGAACTCACAGAGATCCACCTTCCTATGCCTCCGAGTGCTGGGATTAAAGATAAGTGCCACCATGACTTCTGGCCACCTAGTTTTTACGACTAAGTAGAAGACTTGAAGTGTTACAGTTGTAAGATTCAACATGCT
Source organism: Cricetiscus sungorus (assembly GCA_030556225.1). Taxonomy (NCBI): domain Eukaryota; kingdom Metazoa; phylum Chordata; class Mammalia; order Rodentia; family Cricetidae; genus Cricetiscus; species Cricetiscus sungorus. Next base: position 15,218,013 of record JANBXA010000328.1, on the reverse strand, counting down.
CATGGTCTTAGAACTCTGAATTTCATTTCTAGGAATCTAGTCCAAGAAATCAAAAAGGCAGACAGCAATGGTTTCTCCGTGTTGACACATGTGAGCCTGAAAACTATAATTTGTAGTTATCTAAGGCACGCACCACGCCTGGACCAAGGTTTTAATTTCGAAACTGCCTGTGATCTTGCATTCCACTCTCCAGTACTTTATTGTTGCATTTGCTTCTTGAACTTTGTGTTTCGTTTCTAGGGACCCTACCAGGACACATTAGAGTTCTTGTTGGGCAGCAGAGATGAATGTAAGAACTTCTGGAAGATATGTGTGGAGTACCACACCTTTTTTAGGCTTTCTGACCAGCCTAAGCCAAAGGCAAAAGCTGTCTTCTTCAGCCGGGGCTCGTCCTTCAGATACAGGTGGGGCTAACCTCTGACGCCCAGTCGGCTGGGGAAAAGGGAGTGAGAGGAAGTCATAGGCTGATGGGTACATAATTGTATTCAGTACTTTTGGGAAGGACAGCACATAGAGAAAAAAAATCAAATAAATATTCAAAGTGTGAGAAAACAGACTTGAAAAATCTACCTAGAAAATTGGTTATGCTTACTACCAAGTATAACTTTGTGTTATTTATATGTGTTTCTGGGAGAGGATGGACAGTCTTCTGTTTGTAACCATAGAAGGTAATATTGTGAATTGCTGTTTTGTTTGTAGTGGAAGAACTCAGAAACAACTAGTAGATTATGTCAAAGACGGTGGGATGAAGAGAATTCCATATGAAAGGTAAATTCTGGTGTTTATGATATAAAGTATGTGTCTTTAAAATTTCTATTTAAATTTTATGTGTGGGGGCATTGATGGCTGCAGTGCTTTCAGAGGCCAAAAGGGGATGCCAGATCTCCTGGGACTGGAATTACAGATGGTGGCAGGAGACCTGCCATATGGATGCTTGTACTTGAACCCATATCCTCAGGAAGAGCGGCTGGTGCTCTTAACTGCTGAGCCATTTCTCCAGCCCCTCCTCCCTCTTTAAAAAACAGGGTCTTACTATGTGTAGCCTTGTCTATCTTGGAATTCATGTAGCACTGGCTGGCATTGAACTCACAGAAATCCTACTGCCTTGGCTTCCTGAGTGTTAGAGTTAAAGGTGTGTTCCACCATGTCCAGCTTATTTTAAATATTACTTGAATAAATGGTGTTTTAAAGGCATAAGCATGTATTTCAATGCTGAGTTCTTTGGTTCTCTTTTTTTCTTTTTTAAGAAAATGGGTTTGTAGTGGCTTCATGGAGATAAATGATTTATACTTGAAATCAATTTATAGTTTTTAAACTATATTGCTCATTTTGTGTGTGATAGTTCTCAATGTCATCTCAGTTTCTTTTCCTGTTGCTGTAATTTAATAGCTGACAACAGTGACTTGAGGGGGAGGGGGCTTGTTCTGGCTCCAGTCAGTGACAGTGGGGAGCAAAGCAGCCAGAAGCATGTGGCGACTGACCGTGCTGCCGGTGACAGTCAGGAAACAGTGCTGGCGCCTTGGCTCAGCTCACTCTAATGTGTGGTCCTCTCCCAGGGAGGGCTCCATCACAGACGGGCTTGTCCCCCTAAGTAATTCTAGACCCTGTCATGATGACAGTTAACACTGACCTTGATAGTATGGTAAGCAACATCTAAACTCATGTGGAAGTTTCCCTCCCTTACTATGCACATGTCATTTCCATTAGTATGCATATATAATTTTATCCTTTTTGAGTTTCTTCTTTAATTTCAGTTACTGATTTCTTTTATGCTGCCAGTTTCTAGCTTGCCGCCCTGTCTTGGTCATGTTCTTATGTGAGCTTTCCTTGTGGGTACAATGCAGACTTGGGTCTCTGGAAACACATGGTGAGAGGGATGGTGAAAGATATGGAGGTTGGGGCTGAGCCTCACAGCGCATTCTCTGTTTTGCAGACGGCACAGTAAGACTCGGGCATCTCTTCATGCTCTGACTGTAGATCTGCCTAAACAGGTCAGTCTTGGTTGAAACTGTACATAATATTAACTGACTACCGGGCATACTCTTCTAGAAGGTCATCTTCTGTGTTGTAAGAAGGGTCACATGACTCAGTGCATATGCTCACTCCCAGGTGATGAGTCAGCTGTGAGCTCTGCACAGTCTGCTAGGGACTCTTAACTGCCAGCCATGCAGGTGACTTCCTCAATGCCCTGCAGCCTCTCCAGGTGGTGGACTGATGTGCCACTCTTATAGGGCTACGTGCAGACAGACACCTTGCTGTAAAGTAAAAAGCAGGCAGCGGCTTCACATCTGTATGTGTTTGGTCTGATTAGGACTGTGTTAAAGCAAACTCGTACATACATGTGCACAGACCCCTCACGGAAGAACACTTGGCGGGGATGTCCCCAGTGAGATATCAGCTGCTCCACAGCCCTGTGCTGAGCCATAAGTGACTAATCTGTGTTCCAGGTGCGCCTCATGACAAGCCACTTAACTCCCACTTAGCTCCCACACTCAGACATGATCGTGTATGATTGTGTGCCCAGTCCTGCTTCCTGTGGTCTCTTGCTTATAGTTCATTCTGAGCAGTGTTTGCTCATCTCTATTGATGGTCTGTCATTTATACTGAGCACAGTTTCCAAGAGCTTCTTTTGAGTCCTGAATCTTAACGTTTGGTGCCCCCAGCTTTTAATAGAATGTTAGAGGATAAATGCAATAAAAATCACATTTAAGCTTTAGTTACATAATTCATTTTTAAAACCACAGAAAATAAAGAGATATGGTTGAGTGATTAAGAAAAGTCAATATGCCAGACATGGTGACTGACTGACACTTATAATTTCAACACTTGGAAGCAGAGGCGTAAGCTCATGAGTTCAAAGCCTGCTTAGGCAACGTAGAAGACACTGCCTTAAACAAAACAAAACTAAAAACAGGCAATATGGTAGTTATTGAAAACTACATTACTTTTAAAGTATGAGCAGCTATTCTTTTCTACAGGGCTAGTTACCAGCGTCCTGTGACTGCACTTGCTTGCTTTTCACATTGCAATATGTGTACACGTAGGTGTATTGCTTATGGATGGATTGCCCTGGAAATATTCTGTTCTGTGATATGGTTTCTTTGTGTGCCTTGGCTATCCTGTAATTAGCTCTGTATGCCAGATCTGCCTGCCCCTGTCTCCTGAGTGCTGGGATTAAAGGCATGTGCCAACACCACCTGGCTAAGGGCTTTTTGTTTTGTTTTTTTTTTCCAAGTATGGCTATAGTGTAGTAACAGCACACAGGAGAGAGATGTTAGCATGTAGAGAATTGAGGCATCCTTACATATGGCATGGTGAGTGAGGACATGGTTAGGGCACCTGGAGTAGAGAGAACCATGGTGTGGTTCCTTTCCTTCCCTCACTCTGCTATAAACCTCTTCTGACTCATACTTGAGCCACTGTAGCACTTTCAGAATGTCCCAGGGCTGTTGTACCTGATGCTGGCACGGGACATGCTAATCAGTGGTTTTCAGCCTCCCATCTCACTTGTGAGTGGACTGACATGCATATGTCCTCCTTGGTGGTGCTAAGTCTCTAACACTCAAGGCCCGGCTGTAAGCATGTCCGTGTCACCTGGCCTCAGCACTACAGTGGAGGGCACGCTTAGCTGAGTAGAGATGTGAACACCCAGTGCATCTACTTATAGACTTAGGAGGACCAGGGCTGCCACACAAACCTTGTCTGCATGTCACCTAGTTCTCTGTGATAGTGTCTCCTTTTTACAACCTTTCGTGCCACTAGAGGGGGGAAAGAATTGAAGGGTGTTAGAAGCAGATGGCCATGGGTCAGGTTGCAGTACTGTGCATTTCTAAGCCAGGCATGGCTCACATCCATAACCCCAGGGCTTGGGAGGCAGATTGGCACAAGTCTGAGACTAGCCAAGACGACAGTGAGACTGTCTCCAAACAAAATCTAAACCTCACTTGGTGAAAGGGAAAAGCTGTTCAAGTCCCCTTTTCAAGAAAAGTTGTAAGGATGTGTAGATGTTAGCAGTTGACTCAATTGGCTTTACAATTTTTAAAGTGTTTTATAATTTTTTTTTGTTCCCTGTTTTCTTAATTTTGATCCCAGAGCATCTCATTCACGGATGGCCTGAGAACTTCTGCCTCCCTGTCTTCAGCAAATGCCTCCTTTTATGCACTCCCTGCTTCCTCTTTATCCCCTCTGGGTATGCCCAGTTTGAAGGACAGCAACAGTTCCCTTGTGGATCCCCAGGCTCCCTCCATCAAGAGCACAGCAGCCAAGAGGAGCAGCACAGCATCATCCGAAGGCCCCAGCACGCAACCAGCCCATCTCCCTGGACCCTCTGTGCTCCAGCCTGGTCCAGGTGCCGGGTTTTGTGGTGTTGTGAACAGCCATGGTTCTGCCTGTCCCAGAGGACAGAGTCTCGATGCTTTAGACCCAAACAAAGGGAGGGCCAGTAGGGGACTCAAAGCTGTCTTTAGAAATGACAACGAGGATGCATTTTCTTCAGGCTCCTTCTTGCCCAGCGGGGAGTACCAGGGTGGCCGGCAGTGCCTGAAGGGGACCCCTGTTTTCACATTGACAAATGCACAGCTGCAGGTGTCTGAAGAGTTCATAGATGACGACCCAGCAGACATCTCTTTCTTTGCTGGAGGCTCTGAGGCATTTTCTTTCCCATACGGTTCCTTAGTCCTTCAGGAGTCCCTGTTGCCTGTCCAATCCACTGGCTCTCCTGCCTTGTGTGGTCTGGATTCATTCCAGCACGCAGAGTCTGCCCAGTCCAGCCCAGATAGATACTCTACTGAGGCAGTGGACATGAGTGTAGAAGATGATTTTGAATTTGGGGAAGGAAGCGACTTCAATGGCAATGTACATCCCTCAGACACCTCAGAGCTCTTTGAGGTGAAGGCACAGGCTAGCCTGATGCAGAGCCTGCTGAGTCCTTCTGAAAGTAGCTCACTTAGGAACAACCAGTCTGAGAACAGCTCCCTCAACAACATGCCACTGCACGGTGGGCTTTCTCTGCACACATCCAGCTCAGCCAATCAGTCTGAGGCCAGCTCCATGGTCAACTTCCCAGCCTACTCAGTGCGCTCCGAGTCCAGCTCAGCCTTCCAGTTCTCTGACATCATAGACCAGCTAGAGCAGCTTAGCTACCCACCCACAACAGCTGAGGACTCGAGCAGCTCAGACACAGACTCATGGGACTCGGAGGCTGAGGCGCCCCTGGACATGAACCTCTTCTTTAGCAACCCTTTTGCTCAGACTAGTGGGGAGAGAGTCCCCTTCAGTTTTCAGCCCAATGTAAAGAGTTCCGCTCCAGGAAAGCAGACAGATAAAAACCCGTCTTGACCCCTCCGGACTCCTCTGTAAAGAGCCCCTCCCCCCCCCCTGCTGGTATAGTTAGTGATCAGAATCCTTTCTTCAGCATAGAAATGACTTAGTTCATGCTAGTCAGGGCTTTTTCTAATTACAGGTAGATTATACAGCTTTGAATGTCAAGGAGTTGAAACTTTCGTTTGAAGTGATGTTGAAACTTGCACATGACTGTAAAGTAGAAGAGCGTTTCCAGCCATTCCCTGTAGCGATGCTGAATTTGACCTCTGCAGCATTGGCTTTTTTGACACCTGCTTGAATTCAAGTAAAAAACTGGTGCTATACGTTTTGAATATTATGCAGTTCAGATTCCTGTTCATCTGTGGTGGGTTGTATATCATGACCCTTGATGCTGCTTTTAAAATGAACTGTGCTTCCCAAGAGCAGTTAGCATGTAGGTATTGTTTAGGTTGTGCGGCCAGTACAGTATATGAAGTCTCTGCAGAATGCCTTGATAGCCTCCCAGGAAGGACAGTGGGGATGCAGAGTTTGGCCCTGGGACTTCACTGGTGTCAGCAGCCTCTCCTTGTTACTGACTGGAGACCAAGGTCATGCAGTGTTTAGAGTGGGCTCGCAGGGGCACTGGTCTAAAAGCCTCGGTGAAAGTGTGAGCAGCTTTCCTTCCTTCTGTTCATCTTAGTTACAGGTGAAATAGGCACTGTGGTTGTAGCCGAGCAGAGCGAGATCCACTAGCAAGCTTTGAAGATCATAGCATACGCTGGTGCGGCAGAGTCATGTCTTTACTGACATACAGTTGTTTGTTTAAAATGCTGAGAGCATAAACGCCCCAGGGTGCACAGGAATCTGAGTCTTATCTGTAGGAGTGACACTGGGTTGTGTCGGGGTTTCCATTAGAAACTGTTGTAGACATGGCCCTGTCCAGTGAGCATATGCTGACAACTGCATGATCCAAAGTTCTGAAGGACAGGACTAATATTCATAGGATAAGCCACTGATATGAGAGCCAGTATCTCATAAGAGGTGGCCGAAGCTAGCCCTGGCCATCTGGGCAATGTCTGTGTGGCCCACGGATGACTGGGTCTCTTTGTTTGGTTGGTTTGGTGGTGGGCCTTTGTGATTGTATCTAGCAGTGCAAGACACATTGAGAGTTTCATTTTCTTCTCAAGTCCTATGGGAATCATGTTTTTCTGTTGTGAACCCAGGTCCTTGAACATGCTAGGGAAGTGCTTCTTCACTGAGGTCCATCCCCAGCCTCCTCGGGGAACTTTACCCATCGTTTATGAGACTTGTAGTTCCGTGCTGGGATGGGATGGCTGTGCTGGGGTTGAGGCACCGTGACATCTGTCTTTTCTTATTGTGTTAGTCAGGTTGTAGCAAGAGGGTTGTGGCTAAATGGGTCCTGATTTTCTTTTTCCTTTTGTTTTGTGTGTGTGTGTGTGTGTGTGTGTGTGTGAGAGAGAGAGAGAGAGAGAGAGAGAGAGAGAGAGAGAGAGAGAGAGAGAGAGAGAGAGAGAGAGAGACAAGGTCTTAATTTGTAGCCCAGGATGACCTAGAACTCATCTAGCCCAAGCAGCCCTGAACTCATGGCAATCTACCCATCTCAGCCTCCCAGATGCTGGGAATACAGACTATGGCCCACAGTGACTTTCATTTTTGTAATTCCTTTAGACATGTACACTGCAGTCCTTTTCTTTAACTAGTTCAGCCACTCAGTGCTTGCTGTCTGTTCAGTTGTTCATTCTGTCCCCCTTTGCTAAGAGGTGGGTGCTGCATTCCATGCAGAGAGGGCAATGCTGCTCAGAACAGAGCTTGAACAGTGGATCACTCCCAAAGGAACCTGGGATGTGTGTCATGGGGAAGAAATAATAAGTATCACCTTTAAAATGTTCTTGAACCTTAGTATTGGTATTGCTCTCTTCTTGTCACTTAACCAGTGTCCTCATTAATGTTGAGGCAGCCAAGTTGTCATTCTTGACTTTTGGCTAGTTGGTTGGCTGGTTGGTTGGTTTTATTTTTTGAGACCCTGGAATCCCAGGCTATCTAACCAAAGATATCTTGACCTTCTACCTCCATGTCTAGAATGCTGGGATTACAGGCATGCATGCTACACTACTCCCAGTGTTTTAGGTGCTGAGGGTTGAACTCAGCGCCTACCCTCATATCTGGGCAGCAGGTCAGGTATGCGAAGGGTTGAGCCCACTCTTCTACCAGGCTAGGGTGACTACTTCATGGAAAAGCTGGTGCTGAGGGAAAGGGGTTGTTCCCATCAGACAGACAAGGATCTCCTCCCAATCAGTTTGCCACACCCTCCCATTGGAGAATCTTAATGAACTCTGTCACCATCTTCTGTTAGGCCTCCTATGAAATGGGTTGTTGTTTTTTATTTCTACTAATGGAACCATACTTTCTGTAGAACATTCTTTCATGGGAAGGGGGGTTTCAAACTATACACAAACAAGAATATAATAAGCCTGTTCTGTCCTGTCCAGACTCCATCCCCATCAAATGTTGGTATTTGGCCACACCTACTCTCTTTTCTTTTCAAGTTGGTTTGCAGCCCTGGGGATTGACCCTCGGCTCCTTGCCGGTCAAGCAAGCACTTGCATCAAGCTCTGTCCCTCCCAGGCGTCTTTTTACCATTTATTTTGAAGCAAGTTCTTACTAAGCTGTCCAGGCAAGCCTTGGATCTGTGATCTTCTCTTCATAGCCTCCAGAGAGTTGGGATTACAGGTACTTACTGCCATCACTGCCTTTTCTGATTGGGGGCTGTAGCATTTTAAAGAAACCGCTGGAGAGCTTATTATACCTTTCCTCAGAATTTTGACAGTATCTCTGAAACACAAGGTACACTCTTACACAAGCCTACACATTCATTATCGTATGAGACGATAGCTCCCTGGTATCATCTAACCCTGAGAACATACTAAACTACCCAGTTATCTTCAGGCTTGGGCATAGTGGCACACCTGCAATCCTAGCATTTGGGGAGTGGAGGGAAGAGGCTCTTTAGTGAGGCCAGCCTGGGCTGTGTGGTGAGGTGCCTGTCTCAAAACACTCACCAGCCCAGTTAATGTTTGAACTGTTCAAGTCAGGACACAGGCTCTGCTTTCTTTGTCTGCCTGTTACGTTTCATTCAGAATGTCTTACCCCCATTGTCATCTGTGCCTTGTAGGGAAAGCCAGGCTAGTAATGCTTCCTTGGGTCCTGGCCTGGCCTGGCACCCAGGAGGCCAGCCAGATACTACACCAGTTTCTGGAGCCCCACATGACCTCCACTGGGAAAGAGGACAAGACAGCTGTGGGAGGAGCCTGGCGTCTCAGGTGTTGCATGGATAACACTGTGGTGTTAGTAATCCGTCAGCGGTACCTTCTTCTGAGTGTCTGTTCGCATTGTGCTGACCTTCCCCTTCCCAGGAGGTCACACTGTGCAGGTGCTCAGGCCATAGCCCGTCACAAATTACACGTCTCCTTGTTGCTCTTGGGCATCAGTGTCACTCTCACTGTAGGAGAAGGTGAACCCTGCATGACCACTGAGCCTTTTCTTTGGTTTGCCTGCCTGTGTCAGTCAGTGGCTCAAGCCTGCGGGTGTGGCCCATGTAAACAGTGACTGGGAAAGATGCAGTCCGAGGCAGGTGAGTTCATAGCCTTAAGCCACATGTCCTGGTCTGGAACAGCTCCTCCCAGTGAGTGGACACAAGTTCTATGGTGTTGACAGTGCTCTCAGTCTGTTGGTCTCCTTAGTTATGTCCAGAACCTTCTTAAAGGGAATAGTTCTCCCACCCTGGATAGCCCCTGTCAAGGCTGTTCTGGTGACTTTTAGGATGGGTGAAAAGGAGACCCAGAGAGAGCTGTCACAGCCAAAGTCCATGCAGAGAGGTAACAGGTCTGTCCACGTAGATAATAGTAGCCAGTGTCAGTATTGATGGGGGCAAGATTCCATGTCTGCCCCCTGAAGTACGGGGCCACCACTAACAATGTAGATACGTTTTTATTAGTTATCCAGTCTATTTTTATACTTAAGATCCCAAAGTCTCAGTATTTTATATAAGCCACTATGAATATTTGAAGACTAACAGCATAGTTACATGGTAGCACGATTGTTTATACTAGAGATGTGCAGTGTTCTTCACTGCATAAGCCTTTGATCATTAGCTAATGGTCTGTGCCTTTTGTGTGGGAGAGGTATTGTCTGGGTCTGGCATGTAGAGTGCCTCGTTTTTATTAGCATTTGTGTTTTATTTAGTGCAAATGACCAAGGGATGGGCACTAGCACACCCAGGAATGTAACATGAAAACTGTTGACATGCTCAGTGACTCCGTCCTTTCTGATGGATTTACTGAACGGGTTTGTTTTCATGCAGTCTCCCCCACTCTACCTGAGTAACGATTGTATTGTATCACCCACTCTGTGGCTGTGCTGACACAGCAGGGTGCACACACATGTTCTTAACTCTTACGTGTTTACGTGCCAGTTGATGCTGATAGGTACTGTTTATCTTCAAGGTACACTTAATTCCCTCCAGTTCATAGAACAGCAGAAAGTCCTAGAACTTTTACTAGAACAGTTAGATGCTTCATTGTTAGTGTTGTTCAGTAGTTAATGTCTGTTCTTAAGTTCATGGAATATGGTCTCACTTTGGCTCCCGTCTCAGGGCTACATATACAGAAGACACTGTCACAGGTGCAGACATTGTCACCTCCTTCCATGCAGTAGCCAGAGCCACAGTGTCCACTAATGCCCAGAGCTGTCCCTTGCGTGGAAGCACTTGCATTCACTCTTCCAGGAAACGAGAAGTGGGGCTGGGAATTCTTTATGCATTTGAACTTGTTGATGTTTTAAAGAGACATTTCTGTTGTCTGGTTTGTGGTACTTATAAAATTTGTTTTACATTGAAATTACCATTTACAAATTTGCAGATATGTACTGACAGTTTTTAATTGTTCAATAAAATGAGGAAATATTTACTATGAATTTTTAAATGGGCTTTTTAGCTTTCTTTCCCTCTACTTAAAGAGTTTTGATTTATATATAGGTCACAGATTATTTCACATAGTAAATTAATTCTTGAATTAAGTGCATGTTTATGCAACCCTTCACTGATTTTTCTTTCAGTGGCCCCTGAGCACCAAACAGGCAGCACACTGCTGACATAGAAGCCTCACTGTGGGTATGGGTAGTGACATCTGCACTGAAGGCCAGCGGGTGGGGTGGCATCTTGCTTTCTCTGTCTTAGCTGTCTTTCATTGCCTTTCTGTTGTTGTCTGATGTGGTTAACATGGCCAGTGTGGCAGAGGAAGTCTGGGAGCCTGTGGAGTGTGCTTAGAGCACACAGCACACTCAGGGTGCAGCCTCACCCTGCACTGAAGGTGCTGCTGACTCTTAAAGCTGAACACCAGGACATAGTTTTCGGTGGTGACGGGGAGGAGGCCTGGCCTGGAGTGCCCTACTTACTCCCTAGTCCTCAGTAGTCTCAGGCAGGGGTTCTCTAGCTACAGACTTGGACTCCCCATGCATCCAACAGAGGTAGAAAACTGCTTGCTTGCAAGTGTCCATACTTCTCTGGCCCGTCGAATCCCCTGGGGGGGGTGTTCAGGGACCCTGTTCCCACCTTCTGGGCAGCAGTGGCCAGAAACACGTTGAACACCTTAACTCTTTGAGGTGCTGGGAGCATGGAGCACAGCTCCAGGCACAGTGATTGCCTGGCACCTGTGACTAGGGTGGGAGGCACACAGGCCCCCAGAGCCTAGCACCAGTGTCCCTCCTCAGAGCAGAGGCCTGGGCAACAGGGCTTCTAGGCAGCAGTGCATGGTGGCAGGCCCCTGTCACACAGAGGAGACTAGTCACAGCAGCTCGGGTCTCCTGTCACACAATCTGGCTCCCTGCTGATACCCTGACTGTCCAGTACCTGCTGCACATGACGGAATGACTCTAGTGTGTGGGTCTCCAGGGAGAAAACTGATCATAAATGATCTGCTGTGCTCCGGTTCCAGGCTTTGTGTGTTATCTGACCTGAGCTAACTCCCCATCATTGGAGTGGGTAAAACTAGTAACTCTGCCCCTCTTTCTTTTTCCTTCCTTCCTTCCTTCCTTCCTTTTTTTCTGTCTGTCTGGTGTGTGTGTGTGTGTGTGTGTGTGTGTGTGAGAGAGAGAGAGAGAGAGAGAGAGAGAGAGAGAGAGAGAGAGAGAGAGAGAGAGAGAGAGAGTTTTGAGACAGGGTTTCTTTGTGTAGCTTTGACTGTTCTGGAACTAGTTCTGTAGACCAGACTGGCTTGGAACTCACAGAGGCCCTCCTGCCTCTGCCTCCCGGTGCTGGGATTAAAGGTATGTGCTAGCACCACTGGGCAAACTCTGTCACTTCTGATGAGGCCTACTCTGTAGACTTGTCACAGGTTCTAAAGGGTTTAGGCAAAAATATGTTTTTGGGTTTGGAGGGGTTTGTTTTTGTTTTGTAATCCTAGGTCTAAAACTCAGGACCTTATCATGCATATTAGTAAATGCTCTACCACTCAGCTATACCCTTGACCCCTGAGAAATCATTCTATTGAAACGAAAATATCAAAGTCCATGTGTAAAAGTAAACCGCATAACCTGGAGTGTGGTGCCTCCTCCCCCTCCACATCCCCCTTCTTCCCTCCCCCCTCCTTTCTGAAATGAAAGAGCTAAAGTTGGTGTTTTGTGCAGTATTAAGCCCCAAGAAGCATGAAATTGCCCGATGAGAGCTACAGGAGAGTCAGCCCCAGGCCCGGCTCCCACTGCCATCCCCAGCTGCACTTGCCAGGACATTCTGCTGTTGCCAACTCTGACCTGGGACAAGCCGACCATACCAGTTCTTTGTTGGGATTTACTTGCTTATTTAGGTATGGGTCTCACTGAAGGCACACGTGCGGGCTGTCCTCTGTCCTTGGCCAGTTTGTACAGCTCTAGTAAAACACCCTTCTTCCCAAGTGTAGCACACCTCCGGCTGGCTCGCTGTGGCCTCCATCTGCTTTCTTTGCAGCCTGAAGGAAGGTCCAGCTTCCACAGTGGCTTTGCATCTTTTGTCAGTTTGTTTTCAGGTTCCGTCTCCTTGGGAGATTCTGGTGAGCAAAGTATTTCGCAAAGTTCAGAGCCACACACCTCACAGTTGCAGTGCTAACACAGGGACAGGTAGACACTGGGCTGTGAGGTTCCAGGCCAGTCTGGCAGTTGATGGTGGCTCCCAAGTCCTGGGGGAGGGGGGAGGGGGAGGGGGAGGGGGGAGGGCTGGCACACCTGCACAGAGAATCAGCATCAAGGCGCGAATCTGAGAAGGCCTCTGGGGCAGAAGTGGAGGGCACCCAGTACCCGAGGAGCAAAGAGCCGCGGGCTCTGAGCAGCAGCCTGGGGGCTGAAGCCTGTGTGAGCACTGTTGAATCACAGAGCCACAGGGAAGTCAGGGAAGAGTCTTTGCCTTCCTCATTCCCTGTCAGGACAGGCAGGCACTATTAACCATGTCTTTACCGGCCACTTGTTTTCAAACCAGATTCTGTGTCAAAATGAATCGTGACACTAGTCCAGTAGCAAAGCTGGAAAGAGTGTCTGAAACTTATCAAATGCACATTTACCTGTCACGTCACACAGTCAGTCCTGCGGTTTGTTTGTTTCCTCTCTTTCTGAAACGGACAGTCTACCAGTCAAGGCATAGCTTCTCTTCTTTGTGCCTCTTACACTCAAATTAACCCCAGGTTTGCTGACTAGGATCTGATCCTCTGGTGTTTGGCAAGGACTGAGACTGTTACTAAGGAATTCTTTAAAACAGAACTTACCGGTATGAAATAAAAGTAAATTTTCTTTCCTCCCTAAATGTGACATTCTTATTTATCTTCTTTCATCTCTTGTTAGATGAACAAAAACAATTGTCTTGAAGGAAAAAGTGAAGGTAAGCACAGAAGAATCCTGCGTTTTAAATAACATTTCAGAAATTATCAGGTGTATTTTGAGAAGTTTCCAGAGATAAGCCACCTGCCATAAGTGCCCACTGCTGACAGTTTGAAGTAAGTGTTAAGTTTGTAGCTTGCCACTCTGAGATTGTGTTAAATGATACCTACACCTACAGCCTGTGCAGCGGTGTCTCCCAGGGGACAACTGGACTGTCCCCACAGAAGTGTAGCATTCAGGGAACTGGAGCTGCTCTTTATACCCCTCAATTTGAAGGGACTCAATTTGGCGGTTTTGGAGCTGAAGAATCCCTTCCCTGCAGCTAAAACAGTTGACCCTCACACTACAGTAGGGGTTGGACAGTCCCTGACGGTGGCATATGCACCAGAGCTGGGAGTGCATGGGATTTATAATAGGGACTCCTGAGGCTCAGAGCAATACTGATTCACCCTCGAAGCTTTTTGCTAGAGGACCTTGGGGTTTCTGCAAATACTTAAGATTGACCCTGTAGTGAAACGTCAGTTACCATGGAACATTCCATAGCACCTCAAACTGTTCTTGAGACAGCTTTAGCCATGCATTCAAAACGCCTTTTTACTTACACCTGTAATTCCAGTACTCAGGACGTGGAAGCAGAAAGGTCAGGGAGTTTTGAGGGCAATCTGAGCTACATACGGAGCCTGTTTTCATAACAAAAATGCCTCCTAGTAATGTTGAAAGGGCTTTTAGTGGAAGAACTGTTAGGCCAAGTGCCTTCTATGTCAAGGGACACTTGAGTCGCAGAACCTGAGTGGCACTGGCTTCATGCAGACTTTGTCACTTCTGGCAGGTACCCTGGTTAGCTACCCCTCAACACACACACACATGCACACACACATCCACATGCTTGTGCTCAGTGACACCATCGGAAGTGCACTCCAGGTACAGACACTGCTTGCGTGCTAATGGACGCACCAAGGTCACATTTAGAAGAGTTACATGTTTATTGCCAGTTACTTGACAAAATATCTCACCATAGTTTTTGGGAGAGTGTGTGTGTGTGTGTGTGTGTGTGTGTGTGTGTGTGTGTGATGTACGCACGTGCTGGCTGGGGTCAAATTGCAAGTGCTAGAGAAGTATTCTTCCACTAAATCCCAGACCAAATTGTTTAATGTTAACATGATGTCTTTATATGTATAATTTCAAGAATGATTTAGAAATTTTTCTCTCTAACAGGTTTAACTGCAAAAAGATATGTTTAAGGATACCTTGTGGTGCATTTAAGATTATTCACTAAATTTGAGTCGATAACTTTTTATAATATAAAAATATGTACAGTGATAGTAACAAGTGACATATATCAATTTTGAGACAGGGTTTCTCTGTGTAGCTCTGGCTGTCCTAGACCTTGCTCTGTAGACTATGATTGCCTCAAACTCACAGCGATCCACCTGCCTCTGCCTCCCGAGTGCTGGTATTAAAGGTGTGTGTCACTAACACCCAGCTGTGATTTTTTAACCATAAAACCAAAAGTAGTTTACACTAGCCCTAATCCATCCCAAGTTCTGCCCCTCCTGCTACTAAAAATTTTAATGTTCGATTTTGTGGCAACCTGTTAAAAAGGATTTACTGTATGTTTATGAGTCTTTTGCCTCCATGTATACCTGTTCACTACATGTACATGTGGTGCCCACAGAGGTCAGAATAGGTCAGATCCACTGCAACTGGTGTCACAGATGATTGGGAGCCACCATATGGGTGGCGGGAACCAAACCTGGGTCCTCTAGAAGACCGCAAGTGCTCTTCGCCACTGAACCACCCATCTAGCCTCTGTGGGGATCTTCTTTGTTTTGTCTGGTTTGGTTTGGTTTTGGATTTGTTCTGGGGGTGTGGGAAGTGTGTTTTGTTTTATTTTGAGATGGGACTTGCTGTGCAGCCCAGCTAGCTTATAAATTGCTAGGATTGCAGGCAGCCCATGCTCTATATCGCTCTGTATCCCAGAAACTTTTTAGTACCTGTCCACTAGAACTTATCTAGACTTCATATTTTCAAGTGTGATGCTGTGAGGAACCTTAGTGACCTGGGTAAAGCAGTGGTCTCTTTTTTGTTTGGGGGGGGGAATTGTTTGTTTGTTTTTTGTTTTTTGAGATAGGGTTTCTCTGTGTAGTCCTGGCTGTGGCTGTCCTGGAACTCACTCTGTAGTTCAGATTGGCCTCAATCTCTTGAGATCCACCTGCCTCTGCCTCCCGAGTGCTGAGACTAAAGCTGTGTGCCACCACTGCCTGGCTCTAAAGTATGGTTTTATATATATATATATATATATATATATATATATATATATATATATATATATATTATATTTATAACTGAATGTAAAGCATCACAGCTATTATATTTTAAACACTTTAGTTGTAAAGTATAAATTATGCAGAGCTTCTAGATTCTGTCTGAACTTTAATTTCATAAGAGGACCCCATGCAGTTCTGACTTAGCAGTGACAGAGATTTTGGAGCATAACGCTTGAATAACATACCTTTGGGATGCACTCGACACAGGGGACAGGTCAGCTCCACAGTAGAGAAAGTGAAATGCGGTGACAGGTATCATTTTATGTCATTAATGTTGTTTTTAGCATGTCTCAACCAAATACGTAATAAAGCGAATTTCAATAAACTGGTTGTTAAACTTTCCTATAGTAACATTGTCTAAGTTTTCTGATAGTGAATGTTTCCTCCTGCCTTCAGATAGGACTTGTGAAAAATTCCAAGGCAGAGTTTTCTCAGAGTGCTGTCAGAGCATCTTCACAATGCCTAACAGCAGCTAGGTCCTTGCAGATCTCTGACTTTGTCAATGTGAAAACAAGGACCTCCTCTGCTCCACCTGCCACACCAGAGGCTGCCCTGCCCAGGGGCTCGAGCTGGTCCTGTGAGTGGGGGCCGCATGCTACCTATTCTTGTTTAGGGTTTTAGTTAAATACCAGGGTTTCGTCTTCCAAACTGGTCAGTGCAGAGGGCTTCGCTGGAGGACTCTCAACAGCAGAGCCTGACGGGCCCCACTGAAAGCAGTCGTGAGGCATTCCCACAAGCAGGGTCTCAGGCACGTAACTTAGTTAGGAGTACTGCTAATTTCAGGGTAAATCGCATCTAAATCACTCTTATAAAATACTGTTTGTAGCATAGTGCAGTTTGCCTGTAGTCCGAGCCTTTAGGGTGTGGAAGCTGGAGGGTAAGGAGTTTCACAGGGAGTCTCAGGCCAGCCTCAACTGAGAACCTAACTCAGATAAAAAATGCTGTTTTAAGTGTATCTTTAAAGTTTAACATTTAATAGTTGTTTATTTCCCTTAGAAAAATATGAGAATTCTTTGACAAGAACTTAAGGAATTTTCTTTTTTAAAATGTGGGGCAGGATATTACTTTGTAGTCCAAGCTGGCCTTAGATTCATGATCTTCCTGCCTTAGCCTCCTAAGGAAATTTCAAGATTATAAATTGTCAGATGAATTATTGCTCATCATTGACCTCCTAGGAGATTAGCTAAAATTCTAGTATATTTGAAGGCAAACACTGTTTTAATAAGGAAAGGAGTTAGGCATTAGTTTTTTTTTTTTTGTTTTTTTTTAATATGAGAAACCAACAGGAAAAAATGCTCCTTAGTGAAAAGCTCAGCAACTAGAACACAGAATTGTGAAATGAGCAATTTTATATAATCTGGCTTTTTAAAAAATCAGTAACACAAGCCAAAAATTGGGTGTGCCTTTCAGGTGAGCAATTCGGTGACTCGTGAGTCTCTGCCATCCCTGGCCTGCACTGAGTCAGGTGTTGGTCCCTGAGACTGGGCAGATTAGCCATCACTGTTTCCTTTGGTGTCCATACACGTTTCCCATAAGAGCTCATTGCAGCACGAGATTGACAGTCTAGCACGAGGGAGGCTAACCTCACAGCGTTCTCATGTTTGCTCCGCCCTACTTCATTCATTTCTAGGCTTTTCTGTGGATAGTCC
Source organism: Cricetiscus sungorus (assembly GCA_030556225.1). Taxonomy (NCBI): domain Eukaryota; kingdom Metazoa; phylum Chordata; class Mammalia; order Rodentia; family Cricetidae; genus Cricetiscus; species Cricetiscus sungorus. Next base: position 15,200,819 of record JANBXA010000328.1, on the reverse strand, counting down.
TCAGCCTTCTCCCTGCAGCCAGAAGCGCCAGCTGAGTCTGAGCCCTGAGCCCCTGGCCTCTCTGGGCACAGCTGAGCAGGGCCCGTCCCCTGTCCTAAGCCCTGTCCTCAGTGCAGCCAGGATGGACAACCAGGAAGAGCAGAAACACAAGGTGGGCCACTCTTGAGACTGACGGTGCTGCTAGGTGTAAACCCTAACTGGGGAGCCCCGGGGTGGGCAGGAAAAGACTGCACATACCCCGCAAGCCTGGTACCGCTCATCCACAGACCTCCTCTCTGAGACACTGTTACTCTTAGAAGTCTGGGTGCACATGCACACATTCCCTTATTTGTGAAAAGGGCTACTTTGGCAGCCATGGGTTCCAAGTGTTAGGCTGGATCCTGAAGCTGAGTGGGAAAGGGTCAGGCCATTTCCCTGCAGGAGCTGTGGCCTCTCCCCTTTTGTTTTGCCCCCCTGTTCCTTACTGTCTCCTTGCTTACAGGTGAGTAGCTTGAACATGCGGTTGCAAAGGAAGGGTGGTCGGGGCTCAGGAAAATCTCATGTGGGACACTTCCTGGATGAGAAGGGGATCTGGCCAGTGTGAGATAGAGATAGTAGTTCCTGAGCTTTGTGACAGGACATGACACGTGTCCCTGTAGTTCTCTGTAGTGAGGGCACAGTTTGAAATACACAGTACAGAACGAGCAAGCAGAAGGTCCCACTTACTCATAGGTGCCAGGGACAACCAGTTCTCCTTAAGGGAGAGGGAATAGAGCTAAAATAGAAAGCCATTGTGATCTCTTGGGAGCCACAGCAGGATGAAGTGGGGTTTTGAGCATCAGCCAGGTGAGTAATAGGGGTGCACAGGTGGGGCCTGTCTCCGCACCACCACAGAAAAGCGCCGTTCTTAGAGCTCCTGTGCTCCGCTCCGTTTGTATTTGCTATCTGTCACTGTAACATGAACACCCAAGGCATCAGTTTTTGAAGACACCGCTTTTACCCTCTCACAGTGTGGATGGTTTTAGCCCATGGCATGCCGCTCTGCCATTCGGGCCATACTGAAGCTGACCTGATGGGAGCTCCAGCTGGAACAGAGCCATTTATTTCATGGCCAGGACAAGAAAGAGAGGGAGGGCTGAATCCCGTTAACCCATTTGGGGACACACCTGTCCCCATTGTCTCAGAGTACTCCCAACTGGGTCCTACCGGGTCCCACCTTCCCACAGTGCTAAACTGGAGACCAAGCATTTCAACATGTCGGCCTTTCAGAACAAATCCAAACTGTAGCAAGATTTTAGCCCAGATAATCTGGAAGATGGCAGGGTCAGTGGGACATTTGAGACACCTTAGCAGGGAGAACAAGACCCATGTGCACACTGCGTGAGGCAGGCCACTCCTTTCTCTGTACCCAGGGAGGCTGTAGGACCCCATCTTGACTGGGAGAAGTCCTTTGAAGCAGCCGAGGGAGATGGTTACCAAGGCTATCCATCAACCTGCAGGCAAGCAGTGGCCTGTCCCGGGCCTGCAGATCAGCCGGCAGTGGCCACTCATGATTCACTGACCACTGTGGGTTTGGTATGGACCCAGTCATCTTGTGGTCATTTTTATTTCTTTTGGGAACAATCTCTCTCATCATTTCCTTGATACAAAAAAAAAAAAAAAAATGGATCAAGGAAACTCTTTTTAACACTGAATTTTAATGTTGCCACATTACAAAAAACAAGCAAACAAAAAAACCAAAATGAAAAAGCTAGTTGATTGTCCGCATGGGATGGTTGGCTCCGTGTGTAGCCCTAAGGGAAGGTGTCTGGTCATCATGATGCAGCCTGGAAACTACCTTCGTAGGCCCTGTGGGGAAGCCGCCTCTCGCCATCACAGATACATGCCGTCCAGGAGGGGAAGCTGCATCACCAAGGAGGGAGATCTGCGGCCGCCCTTTGAGATTCCGCTCCACTCTGGCAACTCTGCAGTCCCAAATACCTAAGTCTACCTAATAAAGCCAGGGTCAAGCACAGCTGAGTTCCTGGGCAGCCCAGGCAGTCCAGTCCACCACAGGCCCACCAGGGTCTGAGCCAGAAGTTGCTGTGACCTGAACTGAAGGTAGTCTCCAACCAGAATCTCCTACTGTTCCGGCTTTGTAAACGGCAGCCACTGATGCCTCTCCTGAAGAATACGGGTCACGCCTGTTCCTCTTGGGTTACCACACACATGGCCATGAGTTAGAGATGCATTACCCCATCTGTGCCCAGGCCTGCTCAAGCTGAGTGTGTGGACGAATAAGGAGAGGATGGCCCTCCAAGCCCGCTGGTGGGAGCAGGGGACAGCCCGTTTCCCTTCGTTCCACTGTTGGCTGCTTGATGCAGTTTTTAATAGTACTTTTATATGAGTTTGTTTTGCTTGCATGTTTGTATGTGTACCACATGCAAGAAGAGAGCATCAAATCCGCTGGAAACGGAATTACAGTAGATGCTGGGAATTGAACCCAAGTCCTTTGAAGAACAGCCAGTGCTCTTAATCACTGAACTGTTTCTCTGGCCTCACTTAGTGTGGGTTGGTTGGTTGGTTGGTTTTTCATTCCTTTTGAAAAGAGGTGAGCGGAGATTAGTATTCAGAAGGCAGGACTGCTAAAAGATGGCAGAAGTATTTTTCTTTGTGCTTGTGTAGGTCTGAGAGATGGCGCTATCCTGTAGTGATAGGTGGCGAAGATGGGCAGATGGTGCTGTCCCCCCTAAGGCTGTCCCCGTCACCATCCACCTATCTCATCCACCAAACCCAGCAGATCAGCTGCCTGGGTTTGATCTGGTCATTCTGTAACAGGCAGGGCAGTCGGTGGCTTGTCACCATCAGTGGCCAGGGCAGTCGGTGGCTTGTCACCATCAGAGGCCAGGGCAGTCGGTGGCTTGTCACCATCAGTGGCCAGGGCAGTCGGTGGCTTGTCACCATCAGAGGCACCTAGACCGAAAGCTCTCACAGGTGCCCTTAGGACTGTGCTTCTTCTCTGTCACTCAGGGAAGAGCTGGTCTGCGACTCTGGACCTGGTTTCTATAGCATACACAGAGTCAGGACGTGCTTTGGGGTTTCAGACTATGATAATTGTCATTAAGATACCATCTTCCCTGGCCTGTTTGTCCCAGGCCAAGGCCGGAAGTGTGCAAAACCAGCAACCAGAACCTCTGTCCTGCTGTGGGGAAAGCAAAGTCACCCAGCTCTTACTGCTGAAAGTTCATGTCAAGTCAGGGGGAGATAAGACTATTTTTTTTATATGTCATTAGATTTGAATTTTTAAAAATGTTTTATGGCACAGAATACAAAAACTATGAGTGGTCATAAAAAAATAAGTGAGCTCTTCTGCTGGGGGAAGGAGCCACACTCCAGGAAAAACATGAAGTCACCAAGGGGTGGGACCAGGGGCCCAGGCTATCACATCGCTCCCAGTCACTGATGGAGCTGATGGAGACAATGCACGTGGCTTCTGGGGAGAGGATGGCAGCACTTGGCTCTGAAGGCTGTTGGCCTGTGGATCACAGTGGTGCGTCCCTCTGATGGTAGACGGCACTACATTCCATGGGCTCCGAGGCCCGTGAGGTGAGCACATCTCATGACTCCTTTATCCGGGGACCGTGAGGGAACATTGCAGCCCATCTTGAACTAAATCAGATGCACAGGAAACACAGTGTGGCCCCAGACACAGGCCCCTGTGGGATCACCGTGGCCCCTCCCTTCTCCCTGCGCAGCCTGTGAAGTGTGTTGCAGGCTATTGTGGGGCAAAGTTAGTCTGCTCTAACTCCCTGAACTGCCCCAGCCTTCCCAGCCGCCCTGGTGGTGGCCGCTGCTCTTTCCCTTGGCTTAGACCAGAATTTGTTGTAGTCATTCTTGCTGCCTCTGCCAATCCCATTCACGCCAGCATTATCTCTCTGCACTTGTACGGCGGCCTCTTGAGGCTCCCGTCTGCCCTCCAGGTCTGCTTGCATCCTGCATGGAAGCATATCATAGTTCATTCACATTGGCCCCGAACCCTGCAAAGCACAGCGGTCAGATGACTTCCGTTCATCCCCTTATACTGTCCCACATCACTCTCTGTGCCTTGACGTTTGTCCTGTTTGCTGCCCCATTCTGCCCACTCCTCGCGAGTTCGTGGCCTGATCACATTCTTCTCAGCCTGCAGCCCCTTCTGCCTTTTTCTTTTCTCTCCGTGGCAGTGTTCTGCCGTGACTTGCAGCCCCTCCTTGACTTTGCATGTTGCATTTGCACATTGGACAGACACAGACCTGATGGAGATGCATGAGCTCCTTAGACAGGTCCATCTTAGGTCTGGGCCTGGGGTCGGCTTCCACATTCAGGAAGCATGTCAGCCAGCTTCGCCCTGTGCCGTAGGCACACTCAGAATAGACACTGTAGTTTTTTGTTACTTTTATAAGTTTAATTATTCTTTTAATTTAAAAAAATTATGCTGAGTCATATCTCCAGCCCAAGTTTAATTCACATTTTTGTTTATTTTTCCTGCATGTATGATTATTTTTGTTTATTTTGCCTGCATGTATGTGTGTACTATGTTTATGCAGTGTCCACAGAGCCCATCAGGTTCTCCTGGGACTGGGGTCATAAATGCTTGTCTGATACCATGTGGGTGCTGGGATTTGAACCTGGTCCCCTGCAAGAGCATCCAGGGCTGTTAACCATCTGTCCAGCCCTTAACATACATATGTTTAAACATTCACTCATGGTTCTTTACCTTATAACCAGTTTCAGTTCTGTTTACATATATTAATATTTGAATAGCAATTATTTCCCTCAAAGAATAACATACAATGAGGGTGAAATGTTGACAGAAATGTAGCTGGGCTTAATTGGATGCATTTGTTTACAAGTGAATCTCCAGGCTAGAGAGATGGCTGTGTACCCTGGCTGATCTTGCAGGGGGCTCAGGTTGAGTTTCCAGCGTGGACATCAGGTGGTTTGCACCCATTTATAACTGAAAACCAGTGACCTCTTCTAGCCTCTGCAGGCACGTGTACGTGTGCAGCAGCATACATTCAGACACATACAAATAAAATAAACGTTTTACAGTAAGCCCCTCTAGGAATTATGGCACGAATTTCCAAACTTCTGTCCGCTTGAGCATAGTATGTTACAAACGCCCGGCTCCTCCTGTATTGAAAGGGTAATGCGGCTCATGTTCCTCTCTGCCTTTTTCAGCATATGCCGGAAGACGAGGCCTATTTCATAGCCAAGGAGATTCTTGCTACTGAACGAACCTATCTGAAGGATTTAGAAGTTATTACTGTGGTATGAAACCTTAGTCCTTGATCGTTTTTTGATTTCCTTAATATATTTTAGATATAAACCAGAGGCACCATCCTGAGGCGTCTTTGGCCATCTTGAGATTTATTTATGTAAATAAATAAATTTATGTGGAATATGCGTGCCTTACAGCACGATGTCTAAGTCATGATAGAGGGCCGTCTCTGTTGTCTTAAGTTCTCACGGAGTGGTGAAGCTTAGGGTGTCTCTGTCCAAAGCCTTGACCTAGAATTGTTTTGTTTATATCTGAAAATTATACGGTCAACAAAGAGGACACATGGAGCACTGGTTTAGGCTGTCTTTACAAGCTGGAAGGACTTTGCTGGGTGCCATGAGGTCATAAGCCCTCAGAGGCAGGGTCTTCCAGTTCCCAGCTGAGCCTCTCATGCCAAACTGCTCCCACAGTGGTTCCGAAGTGTGGTGATCAAGGAGGACGCCATGCCTGCCGCCCTGATGACCCTGCTGTTCTCCAACATTGACCCCGTCTACGAGTTCCACAGAGGCTTCCTGAGTGAGGTGGAGCAGAGGCTGGCGCTCTGGTAACAGTCCTGGGCACCAGATGGTCCTATTTCCCTGACCCCATCCCCCCAAGGACACTCCCACAGGACACACCCACAGGACACTCCCTCAGGACACACCCACAGGACACTGCCAGGACACTCTGCCAGGACACACCCACAGGACACTCCCCCAGGACACACCCATAGGACACTCTGCCAGGACACTCCCCCAGGACACTCTGCCAGGACACACCCACAGGACACTCTGCCAGGACACACCCACAGGACACTCCCCCAGGACTCTCCCCCAGGACACTCCCCCAGGACACACCCATAGGACACTCCACAAGGACACACCCACAGGATTCTCCCCCAGGACATACCCACAGGACACTCCCATAGGACACACCCACAGGACACTCCCCCAGGACTCTCCCCCAGGACACTCCCACCTTCTGACACCTCCATGTAGAGATTAGGCTTGTCCTCGACCTCCACTGCACACACTGCTGGCTCCTTGGTCCAGGTGACTAGACAAGCAGTCCCGAGTCCTGAACTCTCCTTGGGAAATATCCACCCTTGACACCGTCAATCACCTCAGGAAGTCCCCCATCTCTAGGAACTAATTTTGAACAACCATTGTTTCATTGAAGTGTAGTTTGAAATCCTATTGGGCAAGATAGAATACATTTAATAACAATTAATTTTATTTATCCTATTCCAGGAAAGAGAATAGAGGAGCAAGTTAAAAAGAAAAAACAATCTGTTTTCACCTGGTTGCCATCGTATTTAGAGAAATGCATAATTGTTGCTGTCAAATTAAGTTCCTTCCCCCTGGACACACCTCACCATTCATGACTGTGACAGCTAGGTGTAGTGACCTGTAATTCCAGCACTAGAACAGACAGGAGAACCCCATGTGGGGCCAGCTTCATCTACACAGTCAAGCCCTGTCTCAAAAAGGAAAAATGACTATGACCACAGCAACTTGTTACTTAAAATTACGGTATTTTCTGTAAGCTTCCATAGGGTTTATAAACTTCCTCTAATCCAGGGAATCGCCCTTCAATGCCCAATTAAACCGTGATCATCAACGAATTGGAGACATCCTCCTCAGGAACATGCGTCAGCTAAAGGTAAGATGGGTTTGTGTGGTAACTCCAGGCCGAGCATGAAAGCTGTGAGGGAAATGTCTGTGGTGGTCTTGGAACAGTGTTCCCCTCACAGCAGCATTCCCCCAGAACCAGGTCATCTCATCATTTTCCACAACAGGGCCCCCTCAGAAGAGCGCTCTTCTCGGCACAGTACACGCTCCACTCAGGACAGTGTCCAAAATTGTTCCCTGAACAGCGTTCTACATTGAATAGCAGTGTTGTCTTAACAGTGTTCCTCAGAACAGTATCTCAGTAAAACACAGTCGGTCTCAGGGATTTCCTTCCAGCAGGGGTCTCCTCTAGTGCTGTCAAGAGTCTCCTCAGAAAAGACGTCCTTAGAGCAGGGTCCCTCAGAACATCAGCCCCCAGAACAAGATTTCACCGAAGACATGCTTAAAACAAAGGCCTCTCGGAAAAAGATGTTGTCCCCAAGAGAGCAGCTCTCCTCAGAATATGGTTTCGGAAGGGTTTACTGGGTACAGCTTTCCCTTCAGAATGCCTTCCTCGCAGTAGTATTCCCTTTTTCTAAGCATGGTCCCCTCAGAAGTGAGTTCCGTAGAAAGTGATCTCCTAGAAGGGCAGACCTGTTCGGCTCCCAGCATTGTTCCCTCCTAGTACAATGTTCTTTCAGCGCGGTGTTCTCAGCGCAGCATGCCTGGGTTGGGGTGGTACAGGGTTAGGGCACTTGCAGAGGGCCTGGGTTGGGTTCCCATCACTCACACTGTGTCTCTCAACCTGTAACTCCAGTTATGGTGGCCCGGGTGCCCACTTCTGAGAGGTAGAAGCAGGCAGAGCCAGGGCTACATAGAGAAACCCTGTCTCAAAAACACCGTGTGTGTGTGTGTGTGTGTGTGTGTGTGTGTGTGTGTGTGTGTGTCTGTGTCTGTGTGTGTCTGTGTGTGTCTGTGTGTGTGTGTGTGTGTGTGTGTGTCTGTGTGTGTGTGTGTGTGTGTGTGTGTGTGTGTGTCTGTGTGTGTCTGTGTGTGTCTGTGTGTGTGTGTGTGTGTGTGTGTGTGTGTGTGTGTGTGTGTGTGTGTGTCTGTGTGTGTCTGTGTGTGTCTGTGTGTGTGTGTGTGTCTGTGTGTGTGTGTGTGTATGTGTGTGTGTGTGTGTGTGTGTGTGTGTGTGTGTGTGTGTGTGTGTGTGTGTGTGCGCGCGTGCATGAAGGGGGAAGAAGATAAGGCTTTCCCCAGCAAAGGCCTGCCTCCTCAGAATACATTTCCTTCAAGGTGATTATTTTTTCCCTGCCTCAGAATGAGCTCCCTTCAGAATTGGATTCACTGTTCACATCATTTCCCTCTGAATAGGGCTCCTCATCTCCAGATTCCCTTCACAATACCTTTCCCCAGAGAACTGTTTCTCTCTATTACTTCTTTCTTTTTCATTTTTGTTTTGTTTGTTTGGTTGGTTGGTTTGGGGGTTTTCAAAACAGGGTGTCTCTGTGTAACAGCCCTCGCTGTCCTGGAACTCATTTCATAGACCAGGCTGGCTTTGAACTCACAGAGATCCACCTGCCTCTGCCTCCCAAGTACTGGGATTAAAGGCGTGCGCCACCACCACTATCCCAGCTTCAATGTAATTTCTTAAAGCAATTTTCTCTTGGAGTAACGTTCTCCCAAAACATTTCCCTAGACAGGTTACCAAGCAGGCCTGTACACCTCAGAATCAGGCTTTATTCGGAATATCTTCCTCTAGTGCACACATCCTCAGGACAGAGCCCTTTAAACAGGGCTGCTATCAAAGCAGTCACCCCGGAGCAACACTCCCTCAGAGGAGTGGCCCTCAGAGCATGCACCCTCAGCTTAGCGCCACCTCAGAACCGTGCTCTTACCCCGCACAGACTTCTCAGAACACAGTGCCTGAAACAGCATTCCCCTCGGCCACTGTTACCCTTCCAGCAGAGTAGCCCTCAGACAGGGATCCCTTCAGAACAGTCTCCTCAGGGCAGGGTTTCCCAAACCATGGCTGCTCCCCTCCCCAATAACGGAGTCTTGTCCAGTTTTCAGGGTGTGCCATAGGCGAGCTGCAGATCCCCTGGCCTCTGTGCCCCATTCTTTATCCACAAACGGATGAAACGCTCGTGGTCTTCTAGCGCGTGAGAGTGCAGTGAGGGATGGCCCAGCTGTGGAGGAACCGAATGAGGCTCCCACTGGGGTGGGGTCTAAGATGGGAAAGAGGGAGTTCTGGCGTGAACCCCAAAGCATCCATCCCTGTCATGCCCCGTCACACTGGGGGTCCTTCCGGCCGCCTTCCCGTTGACACTCCACCGTCCTACCATCGTGCCTCTTCACCTGAACGTTGTCCTTCTGTGCCTGCATAGGAGTTTACTAGCTACTTCCAAAGACACGACGAGGTCCTCACAGAACTGGAAAAGGCCACAAAACACTGTAAAAAGCTGGAGGCTGTGTACAAAGAGTTTGAGCTCCAGAAGGTCTGCTACTTGCCTCTCAACACGTTCCTGCTGAAGCCGGTCCAGAGGCTAGTGCACTACCGCCTGCTGCTGAGCCGCCTGTGTGCCCACTACTCCCCTGGACACCGTGACTACGCCGACTGCCATGGTGAGTGAGGGCACGGTGACCTTACACTTTGAGGACCGACTGGCAGTGTAGACTACGCCGGCTGTACCCGAAGCGGACAGCCTCGGTGCTCACAGCTGCCTGCTGGCCTCACCCTCTTCTCAGCTGCTCCGGGGAAGCATGCTCCGGCCTTACCCATGCGGGACCTGCCTTTCTGTTCCCAGGCACGGTCTCTCACAGCCCTGACCACCTCCCATGGGGTGGGGTACTGGGACCAAGGTGGTCGTCTTCTGCCGGGATCACTTACAGGAGGGCACCGGGGGATGGGGCATATCCTAGAATGACCTCTTTCTTGTGGGTGTTTCTGTCCTGGAAGGTTTAACTCTAAAATTCAGCAAATATTTGAGCCAAGCAGCCTGTTGGAAGGTTCTGCCATAAGTGAATCATATATTTTCATTTGTTGAAGGGACAAAAGAGTGAAATCTAAATCTTGTTCATTTACAAATAAAAATTTTAGTAATAGCATAAATTTAGTACAGAAACATTCTGTCCATAAGTCATTGAAATTGTTGTCCTGCAAGGAGTCTGCAGCCCCTCAAATTAAAGCCATCTGTAAAATACTGGCTCTCCTACTAGACAGAGAGTGGGGGTCTTGTCCAGGGCTCTGAACTGAGGGACCTATCCACACAGAGGCTCTGAAGGCCATCACAGAAGTGACCACCAGGCTCCAGCACAGCCTCACCCGGCTAGAAAACCTGCAGAAGCTGACAGAGCTCCAGCGGGACCTGGTCGGTGTAGACAACCTCATAGCTCCTGGAAGGGTGAGTAGCCACACTTGGGAAAGATTTATGCCTGTTGTCTTTAATCAAATTGTATTAATGTAGCATGAAACTCGACTTTTTAATGTATGTGATCCAGTGGCTGTTAGTGTACCCACAAAGTTATGTAGTCAGCATCACATTTTCATTATCCCCAAAAGAACCCCCAAGACCCGTTAGTGGTCAGCCCCATTCTGGTAGTATACGGTATGGTCGAGCCACCCCGCAAGTGCTGGGGGACTAAAGAAAGCACAGTAACACTGTGGTGGGTCACCCTCTAATCCCAGCGATCGGGCTGAGGCTGGAGGATTTTGAGTTTGAGGCCAGTTTAGGCTGCGAGGTGAGATTCCGCCTCAGAAGTCTGAGATGGGAGCCACAGAATAATGCTTGTAACACCGTCTCCCCTTCTCTGGGTTGTCACTTTACCCTCATTGGTTATATCACTTATATTATTAAAACTTTTCATTTTAACGATGCTCAAGTTATCTTCAGTTGCTCATACCTTAGGTGTCACATACCAGGAAATACTTCCTAACCCACGGTTAGTCCCGGTTTGTTTTCCTTCTGTTCCTTTTCCTTTCTTCTTTGGCAGGGTCTCATGCGGCCCAGACTGACCTCAAATCCACTTGTATTCAAGGGTGACCTTGAACTTGTGGCCCTCCTGTTTCCTTGCCTCCCACTCCTGAGTGATGGTTTTGCGGTGTGCACACAACACTCGGTTTATGTGACAGCAGGGATAAAACATGCTTGCCCAGCGTGCACAAAATGGCGGGAGAGAGCAGGCACTGAGGGTCATCTTCTGACCTCCACATGCACGCTATGGCGTGTGCACACGAGCAAGCTAGTTGGCTGCAGGCTGGCTCCGTGACTCTGGCGCAGCCAGCACAGGGCTGTTGCAGTTTTGCTCACGGGGCCCTAATTTCCTTTCAGGAGTTCATCCGGGAGGGCTGTCTCCACAAAGTCACCGAGAAGGGCCTGCAGCAGAGGATGTTTTTCCTGGTAGGGTTCCCACTGTGCACAGAGCGGTATTTCCACGCTGCGGGAATCAGTGGGGAAAATTCCATCAGGACAGCTGGCCCTCTGCCTGCCAGCTCAGCCCAGGTAGCCGCTCAGAGTCACCTGGGAAATCAGGAGGGCTCGAGACAGTAACAGGAAGCGGCTGCTTGGCTGGGCTGCCCGCTTGTTCCTATCCCACAGTCTGGGATGACAAGCAAAGCCAACATGGAGATGTCCGTGTGGCTACAGACATGTTCTGGTGGCCCATCGACAGCCAGGGTGTCTCAGTGCTGGCCTAGCGATGGGGGCACAGAGGGCCTGACCATGTGTGACCTCGTCTTACCAGGTTTGTTTTCCAAGTGCCCCCGACTTGATCCATGCAGATGAGGAGCCGAATGTCTGCACCAGCCAGAGCTCCTGGCTGCGCTGACTAGCTAGTCCAGACCAGAGGGGCTGGGGACTGGCCCCCCAATTCTACCAGCCCATGTGACTCCTACATAAAGGATCAAAGGACTGAGGTCCCCCCTGCAACAATCTCCAGTAACTTCCATAGATGTGGTAGACACATCATGGCCGTCTGTAATTCATCTAACTGTATTTACATTGAAACTTTGTCTCTTGTTTGTACAATTCACTTGTCTAACGCTGTCCACCGCTGCTCAGTTCTCAGATATGTTGCTGTATACAAGCAAAAGTGTCACAGGGGCCAGTCATTTCCGGATCCGTGGCTTCCTTCCTCTTCGTGGCATGCTGGTGAGTGGTCACTTACCTGAGGTTTGGTGTTTGGATACTGGCCTGGGCTTCTGGCCCACCTCCCTCACACGATGGCAAGGCTGAGGTCGTCTTCAGTGGAGCAGGCCACTTGACATTAAGGGGGTCTGTTGGGCTTGTCTTGTTCTGCCTCAGCTTCTCATGGCTATTGTCCTCCCTGAACCCCAGACTGCACCTTATTCAAGTAATGGGCAGCTTTCTAGGTCAGTCTCCTTCAGCTAGCGTTATTTGCCTGCTTTACCAGTGACTCAGTGGGTTTTGGTTGTCAGCTGTTTCTGTATACCTTGTAGTTACATTGCTCACCCAGAAACAACTGTCCCTTGGCCGGACACTGGCTTGTAGTTACTGCACTGTGCTTGATTCAAAGCTGCCTGTGGCTACTGTGGCTCTCTGGACACCCATGTGCCCCTGGGGATGTCTGACATGGGATAACCACTGACTTTGATGTAATTCAGTTTATCAATGTGGCCTTTGGAGATTAATGAAAACCCGGTTTAAGAGCTGCAGAGATGGCTGAGAACTGAGGAGGGTTTGCTGCTCTTCCAGAGGACACAAGTTCAGTTCCCAGCACCCATGTCAGGCAGCCCACAGCTGCCTGTAACTCAGGCACTGAGGGACTCACTGCCATCTGTGAACACATACACACACACACACACACACACACACACACACACACACACACACTCACACACGGATACACAGGCACACACTCACACACAGGCACGTGTATACACACACACACACACACGGACACACAGGCACACACAGGCACACACACACTCACACACAGGCACACTCACACACAGGCACACTCACACACAGGCACACTCACTCACACACACAGGCACACACACACAGGCACACTCACACACACACACACAGGCACACTCACTCACACACACAGGCACACTCACACACACACACAGGCACACTCACACACAGGCACACTCACTCACACACAGGCACACTCACACACAGGCACACTCACACACACACACACAGGCACACTCACACACAGGCACACTCACTCACACACACAGGCACACTCACACACAGGCACACTCACACACACACACACAGGCACACTCACACACAGGCACACTCACACACACACACACACACACAGGCACACTCACACACAGGCACACTCACACACACACACACACCTTTAAAAACTAAGAGCGAGAGGTGGCTCAGCACCACGAGCACCGGCTGCTCTCCCAGGTTTGGCTCCCATCACACCTGGCAGCTCACAACCGTGACTCCAGCTCTAGGGGAGCTGACACTGTCTTCTTGTCCAGGTAGGCACTGTGTGCACATGGTGGGCAGATACACATAAAATAAAAAGAAATCTCAAAACAAATTTTAGAAAAAGAAAACCCTGTTTAAAGTCACTGAGAGCCAGGAAGATCCAGAGCAGTGAGCACTTCTCAACCTGGGGGCCCGACCCCACGTGGGCTCGAACGACCCTTTCCCAGGGGCCACCTAAGACAGACATTTATATTACGATTCATAACAATCGCAAAACTAGTTACGAAGCAGCAAGGACAATAATTGGATGGTGTGGTTGGGGGTCACCACCACATGAGGAGCTGTATTAAAGGGCGAAGCATGAGGAAGGTGGAGAACACTGCTCTAGAGGCTGTCTTCCCTTCAGTAGCGCCCGGAACCTGGCCTGGAACTTGTCCTGGAGACACTGCAGGCAAAGGCAATGCAGCATGTTTCCATAGCCTCTGTGCAGCCTCACAACAGGCGTCTGTAATGCTGACTCCACCCGCTGAGCGGAGCAGGTTTAGCTGTGTGACTTGTCACCAGCTGCCACCGTCCGTCCACAAACTGCATTATGAGCAGTGCTGTTTTTCTCAGTAACTTATCCTGGTGTAGTGGAGGGGCCTGCTGACAAGTAGTAAGCTCCAGTGTGCCTAACCTAACCTGTCATTAGGCCAACATGGCCTTTCAAGAATGACACGTTACTGGGCTTCTGTCTCTCAAACATCTTCAAGTCCCTCCTCCCAGGGGCCCCATAAGGCAAAGCACATGTTGCTTTTAGTGGCTTTGCTCACCACTTTCCAGAGGTAGCATCAGTCAGCTGGCTACAGCTGGAGGGCCATCCCTCTGCCTTCCCTACCCTGGGAGAGGGACACCATCATCTTACTCTCCAGCCTTGGACGATTGGCAAGACGAGCCAAGTCCCTAGTCTTGGCACTTTGTTTTTCCGCAAAGTGATCACTTAGAATGTCTTTCCTTGTCTCCACTTGTGTACATTAGTGAAACCTTTTCATAGTAAAACTGGCTAGTCAACCTTTACAGGCATGTGGTGTGTGTGCAGTTGCATGTGCGCGTGTCTGTGGGAGTAGGGTGGATATGGAAGCCCATGGGTCAACAGTGGGTTCTTGTCGGTTGCTTTCCACCTTATTTTGTAAGAGTCTCTGAACCGAGAACTCACTGACTAGCCAGTGGGCTCCAGGGATCTGCCTGACTTTGTCTCTCCAGGGCTGGGATGACAAATGCTCATTGTCACACATAGCTTTTCAGTGGGTGCTGGAGATCTGAACTCATCTGGGCTATCTGCTCAGCCCCAGTCCTCAAATGCTTCTATCTTGCAGTAATTACCTTTCTAAGTCTCTCTACAATTTAGTGGAATTTAAAACTTGATCCTTAGAAGTGTCTTGTTTTGGAATGGTCTCTGAAATATGAAGGGTGGCATTAACCATTTGTTGAGGGAATGATGGAGACATATTGCTGTGGCCAGTTCTTCCTGCCCTTCCCATGAGGGCTTCATTTAGCCCTTTTAGGCTAGACACAAAGCTGTATTGGCTTTTAGGTTTTGGTGTTTTGACAAGGTCTTTCTGCATAGCCTCAGTTGTCCTGGAACTGTAGAAAGGCTGTCTCAAATTCATGACATTGCCTCTGCCCATTTCCTGAGCATGTGGGATTAAAGGTGTGTGCCACCACACACGGTACTATTGGCACTTTTTAATGTTTTAAGATGGGTTTTGGTTTGGTTTGTTTTTTTGGGACAGGGTTCCCTCTGTATTGCTTTGGAGCCTGTCCTGGAACTCGCTCTGTAGAACAGGCTGGCCTCAAACCTACAGAGATCCACCTGCCTCTGCCTCCTGAGTGCTGAGATTAAAGGGATGTGCCACCAACGCCTGGCTTAAGATGTACTTTTATTTATGTGTGGGTGTGTGTATATGTTTACCGGTGTCCTTGGGTGCCAGAAGAGGGTGTTGAGTACTCTGGAGCTGGGGTTACAGACAACTGTGAGCTGTCCAAGTGAACTCTGGTCCTGTGAAGGAACAGCGCCCTTAACTGCCGAGCCATGTCTGTGGTTTCATTTCTCAGTCTGAGTGTCTGCAAGACGTACTTAGTTAAGGATGTAGTATTTCTCTTCTCCATAAAGTCACTCTCCCTGTGTTTGTGGGAGCCTGCATGTTCTCACTGAACTCAAGGACTGTCGATATTGTGTGACAACTTCATCTTCTACCTCACTCGGCTGCAGTGTCATCCATGGTCGAGACAGCCACCATGTGAGGGACTGCATCCTACCCTATCTTTGTAGGGTCAACAAGATAGTTGTGCAGATAAAGTATTTGATGTGCAAGCCTGACAACTCAAGTTGGGTCTCCTGGAACCCATGTGAAAATGGAAGTAGAAAACTCTGCACACTCACCCACCCACATACTCACATTCACACACATACACACACACTCACGTGCACACTGACGCACACGCATGCACACTCATATTGTACACTTGATGACATACCCTTTTTAAATGCATTCAATTATTGCAAGTAAACTTGGGAGTCATTTAGACTAATTACATTTCAAAACACCATTGGCATCAACTGAAATCACACAAATTTAAATATTGACATGGGGGAAGACCAGCAGTCCACATTCTGTTTAATGGTGGGTGGGATGCCCATCTTCTTTTCTGTCAAGAGTGAAGCTCAGGGATTTTTGTCTTGTGGACTCTGTATAGGGAGCTGTGTGTTCTTTGGGTCCTCTGTAACTGGCAGACCTAGAGCTACATAGTATGTATCCTTATCTAAACTATTCAGAGGAAAAGAGTGATTCTTGGCTTGAGAGAGAGAGAGAGAGAGAGAGAGCTTGGTCATGTTAAAAGTTTCCTTCTATTGTGGAAGGTATTTACTGTCAGAAATATTAGAAATGTTGGCTCTCAGCAAAGGTGTTCCCAGTGTGCAAAGAAATCACTTTTCTGACCTCGGATGGGATGAATTCCATCAGTAAGCTTTCTAGCATCGACCCATCCATGCACTCTTTAAATCCACCTTGCTTGGTGCTGGGACACTTCCTGTATGTTTTTAGATTTGATTTGGTAATATTTTATCTTGGAATTATCCCACTGAGTCATCAGTATGGTTGGGTTGAAGTCAGTATGCAGTGACTGTTCTTGGCCTCTGGTAGAGAGTTTGGAGCCAGTTTGACAGATGAATTTTCCAAGACGTTCAACATCTTCTTTGCTTGATTTTCAGCTAATAGCGCTGGACCCACCGGTGAGTATTTCAGTGTCCCTAGATCAGACCTCAGTCACTCGGCAGCAGCTGCCAGAATGTAGGGTTATGAGTGTGCCCTGCACTTCCCTTGTAGTTACATAGGCTTAGCCTGTACAGCCGCCCCAGCCAGCTGCACCTAGCATTGTTGCAGTCATTTTGTATGTCCCTCAGGTCTGGGCCCAGCTAGCATTCTCTAACTCATGGGCTGTCATCTCTTCTCTCACCTACAGGTGGAAGAAAGCGAGAACGAATGGTCTGTTCCTCACTGTTTCACCATCTACGCAGCTCAGAAAACAATTGTGGTCGCAGCCAGGTAAGAGCCTGCCTTCTTCAGGGTTCAGTTGAGAACAGGACCCACTGCAGGGATGAGGACTTCAATACCAACCCCTGGGGCCTCATGGGACCCAGCTTCATTTCCAGGTGACACGTGCAGCGGGGGGTGTTCTCCCTTGTAGGCAGAGGAGGGTTGTTGACAGTTGTGCTTTTCAAGAGGCCAACCATATAGTGTTTCTGAGAAGGGGTCTGTGCTCAAGAGTTCATGGCAGTTGGTGTAATGGCACCAGCACTCCCGCCCCCTGGCAAGGGAAAATACTTACCATGGTGAAAGTCAGCTTGGGGCCACAGTACAGATGCAAATTGAGGCTTTCTTCTCTCAGGACCAGTGAGTTCTCCAGGTCCCGCTCAGTGAAATCTGCCTTGGCGGGTCCTCTCCCACCAGGAAATGCCACCTTAGTCATGAACCACATCCAGTCTTGTTTCTACATTGGGACTTTTGGTAATAAACTCAGTAGTTCTAGCACTGACACCTCTGTTTCTCCAGCTCCTCCCAGCTCACCCCAGTAACAGGCTGCAGAAGGCATGTTTCTGACATCCTCAGGACCCAGGAGATGGAGCAGGTGCCCAAACCAGACCTGTCTCCTGACACAAAAGGCCAGGACTTCAGACCAGGAAGGGTTGCCCCGCAGAGACAGCTAACTTGACTTTCTCCTCTCCAGCACTCGGCTAGAAAAGGAAAAGTGGATGCAGGATCTGAATGCAGCCATCCAGGCAGCCAAGAGTACTGGTGACACATCCCCGGTGCTGCTGGGAGGCCCACTGTGTCCTCGTACCCCCAGTGAGTTCTGACTCGAGGCACCCCAGGAGAGGCCCGTTGTAGTTCTGAAAGCTTTTCTAAAAATTGCTTTCCTGATGTTGGCCAGCATGCCAGGCCC
Organism: Cricetiscus sungorus; assembly: GCA_030556225.1. NCBI lineage: Eukaryota > Metazoa > Chordata > Mammalia > Rodentia > Cricetidae > Cricetiscus > Cricetiscus sungorus. The sequence continues at coordinate 15,183,051 of JANBXA010000328.1, read as the reverse complement.
CATGAGCTTCCCTCCCATACACAAGGAAAATAGGTGGCCACGCCCAGGTGGAAGGGTTCTCGGGCTATCCTAGCACCACGTGGTTTGTGCCTGGCTGCCGACCTGGGTACCAAGGGCCTTTTCCCCAGATCCTGGAGGAGCCTCATGGGGGTGTGGTGCCAGGTGCTAGCTCTCGACTAACTCTCCCCAGGATCTTCCGATGAGGTCTCTCTGGAGGAATCGGAAGATGTTGGAGGAACCCGGGGTTCCCTGGAAGGGAGCAGCCAGCACCGGGCCAACACCACAATGCATGTGTGCTGGTACCGCAACACAAGTGTGTCCAGAGCAGACCACAGTGCAGCTGTTGAGGTATGGCTGTTACAAGCACACGTGAGTCCCCGCAAGTTTCCCCGAGTGCTGTGCTGGCTACTAGGGAGGGAACCAGTAGGACAGCTGCCTCCTGCCCCCTCCCCCACCGGCAGAAACCAGTTTAGGTCTCACTATCTACTTAAGTTCTCTTTGAAAAGGGACTTCATGCCAGATGTCACCTGGTGTCTTGTAAGGGTAGTCAAGGCAGAGAGAGGCAGTTCGTCTATGGTGGGATTTGGTGAAAGGCCCACTTGTTGCGCCAGGACAGTGCTCTCTCTGGTCTGCCCACAGCCTTTCCCACTTTTCGTTCTGGGCTCATGCTTACCCCAGTGATTGTTCACATCGGGCTTCACATACCCTCATGGTACTCAGCCTAGCGCCTCCACACACCCATTCCTGGACTTGCCCCCTCCACCTGACTCCAAGTTCTCCATAGCCTCATCCCCACTCTATTGGGCCAGGCTCAAGACTCTGCAGATCCCTAGTGAGGCCAGAGATACCTACATGCCATCGTAGGTGGGGACTCTAGGGAAGCTAGGCAGCACATACTGGACACAAGCCCTGGAGATGGGAGGGGTCAGTGGGCTGGCCGGGGTGTCTTTCCAGTGCTGCACTTAAATGCCTTCTCCCACAATTTCAAAAAGCCTTCCAGACTTGGTTCAATGTGTCATCACCATCCTCACCTTCTCGTATGTTTGTAAATTGTGTCCTTTGTCAGAAAACTAATTATTATGTATCAGGAAGAGAAGTATCCTACTTGAGTGTTTGGGACATTGGTTCCCAGACATCCTGTTGTCAGGTCTTAAGTATGCACAAATCTTGTAGATAAAAATGCTGAGCATCAGCTGGGTGGTGTTGGCACACACCTATAATCCCAGCAGTTGGGAGGCAGAGGCAGGCAGATCCCTTGAGTTTGAGGCCAGCCTGGTCTACTGAATGAGTTCCAGGCCAGGGCTGTAGAGAAACCCTGTCTTAGGGAAGACATGCAGAGACCTGTGTGTGGGTATTCTGGCTAGTTGTCAGGGTCTTGGAGCTGATGACACTGCTCAGCAAGGATTATGTGAGAGCAGAGTGCTTTTGCTTTTTCTACCGACAGAACCAACTCTCGGGATATCTGCTGAGAAAGTTCAAGAACAGCAATGGCTGGCAGAAGCTCTGGGTGGTCTTCACCAACTTCTGCTTGTTCTTCTATAAAACTCATCAGGTATGTTGAGCCTAACTGGAGTCTAGGACAGAGCACAAGACACACCTGGTTATGTTTCCTCTTCCCAGTCTGATGCTGACTCCATGATATGGAAACAGAATTAGCCTTTCTCACCTGTGGGTCCTCTGTACAATCTAGCATTATCTTGGGAGAATCAGTGGAATTAGGTGAAGGGCTCCCTTCCCCAGTGACCCTGTCCTGTGCTAACCTCCAGGATGACTACCCCCTGGCCAGCCTCCCACTATTGGGTTACAGTGTCAGCCTCCCCAGGGAGGAGGACTGCATCCACAAAGACTACGTCTTCAAGCTGCAGCTCAAATCTCACATCTACTTCTTCCGGGCTGAGAGCAAGTACACCTGTCAAAGGTAACTCTGCCGGAGGCACACTTCCCAGTTCCCAGGAAACAAGGGTGGAATAACGCTTGCAGGGTTTGCTTCCAGTGTATGTTCATGTTTGTATGTGGCCACTAGTGTACATATATGTACATGTATGTATACACATAGTGACAAAGTACAACTTCAGGAGGCATCCTTTTTTTTAGTGTACATTGGTGTTTTGCTGTCATGTATATCTGAGGGTGTTGGATGCTCTGGAACTGGAGTTACAGACAGTTGTGAGCTGCCATGAGGGTGCTGGGAGTTGAATCCGGGTCCTCTCTTCTTAGCCCCCTCCCTTATTAAAATCTCTTATTGTAGGGAGGGAACATGGGCATGTGTGTGGGAGTGAGAGGACAACTCTGTGGGGCTCTGGGGATCAAACTCAGGCTTGCATGGGAGGTGCTATTACTTGCTAATGCCTTGTTTTTTGAGACATGTCTCACTTGGGGCTCACTGACTAGGCCAGGCTGCCAGCTGACCGGAGTGCCTCCTCAGTGCTGGAGTTACAAGTGCACAACACGCCTGGCTTCTTACTCAGGTGCTTGCTAGGGATGAAACTCCGTTCCTGACGCTTGAGCAGCACACACCCTACTGGCTAGCTGTATGTTCACCACTCTCAGGAAGGCATGTGATTATACCCACTGGTGTGACCCTCTCTACAGGTGGATGGAAGTCATTGAAAGGGCCAGCAGCTCACCGGAGAGACCCCCAAGTTTCACCCAGGACTGCTCCCATCTCTCTCCAGGGCTGGAGGCAGAAGTCAGAGAGAAGGAGGAATGTCCTTCAGCCTGCATGGACAAGAACCTATGACCGAGGCTTGCAGGGAGTGTAGGTATCATTCCCAGAACGGAGCAAATACAACCAGCTGTCTGCCCACCACATGATGGGTGGCCCTGACGACCTCTAAGAGGGGCTCTGTCCTGCCCCAAACTCCAGTGAAGAAGGCTTATGACGACTGGGGCACATGCCTGAGATCCAGGAAAAGGAAATGAGGGGTCCTCAGTTTGTTCTGAGCGTAGCCTGGCTGAGGACTGGCCCCAGACTCAGAAGCGGTTGCTTCCACTTCTACCTGTAGCACCAATAGCCAAATTCACATTGCCTTAGACAAGCACTATCCTCAGGGTTAGCTTCCAGATCATAGCAAGACAGGAGTGCAGCAAAAGCCACTCTGGTTCCCATCCCACACACTGTCAAGACAACAGAAAACCAAAGATCCCAACCCCATAACCACCAAGGCCTGGGAAGGTGGGGCCTCTTCTTATTAGTTCCTAGTATTTCTCATCAACTGGGGCAGGCCTATGACTCCTGCTCACTTATGAGACTTAAAATAAAAGGACATATCCCCACCCACCAGCATCCCCTCTGCCTTACCTTGTTCTCCAGCAGGTTAAATGACAACATTTAGAAGGGACACTAGCTCAGAGGCTACAGAAACCCCCTCTGGCCAGACTCCATCATCAGAATGTCTCCAATCCAGGTCTTTATTGAAATGGTAGGGCTTTCAATGCTCTATGAAACTAACACTGTCAGAATACTTAGCAATTTCAATTTTCTTTAAAAAAAAAAAAAAAAAAAAAAAAAAAAAGGGCCCAAAATATTCTGAAGGATTTGAGTACTCACGAGAACACACAGTACCTGAACTGACATCACAAGGCAAGTTATGACCATCTTGGACTCCTATAAGCCCCCAAGACAATATCCCTGGTGTAGGGCGAGAGCCAGAGCTGCCCAACAGTCTCTTTGATCCTCAGTCTAGCAGCTGCAGAGGCCCAGGATTCTAGAAGGTCACACCAGCCTCCCAAATTGCTACCCAGTTCTTCAAGGGCTCCTGGCTGCCCACCACCGCTGCAGTCGAGACAGGAGGTGAACAGAGGAGTCGGGTGGCTGCTGTGCAGGGCAGCACACTATGGTGGGGCAGGAACAGGGAACCTGGCTGGTGAAGCCCGTGGGCTGGCAGGTCTTTTCAGTTGCAACACAGCACAAGAGGGCTTCTAAGCTAGTCCTTTTAGAGATCAAAACAAAAAGCATTCTTCTCCCTCTCTGTAAGAGCAGTGTGTTCAGTCAGCCGTTCAGCGGGTAGATGTCAGATGGTTCCTGCTGTGAGAGAACCTGTAAGGGAAAGGTATCATTACCATCCTGGACACATACAGATGTACAGATGTGCAGTTCACAGCATCATTCCCAGCAGTGTCTCAGGCCCCAGGATAGGTGCTGACTAGATCAGACCTGCTGCTGCTAAGAACCACCAGGGTGGGTCTCTCAGTGTGCAGGAACAGGATTCAGAGGATATGGGAGGAGGGACTGGTACACCTGGCTATAACAGCCTGGGACCCCAGAGCCCGTGGAGCTGCCTGTCCCGCCTGTCCCTTCAGACGTGAGTCAGCTCAGGGCTCCCCATCAATAGCAGGCAAGTCCTCAGCAGGTATCCATGCTGTTCCTGGGACACAGAACCTCTAGGAAGCCACCAAGTAGAAAGGTCAGAAGTCAGCTATATACAATGCTCTCTGTCACTAAGCCATTTTGTGGAATTCTGTCCAGACACTGCCTGAGTCTGACGTCCAACCTTCATGCATAGCTCAAGGCTACAAGAGGCCCAATTGCCTCTCCCTCTCTAACTTCAAAGATATAAAAGAGAGAGTATGCTAACCCTGAAAAAGGAGGACCAGCTCCCCCACGAGGATGCCCTGCCAGGGCCAGGCACTGTGCTCACCTCTGCACACGCTCCACCAGGTGCACCATCAGCTTGTCTGAGATGCCAGGACAGGACTCCTCAGCCAGGCTGAAGGCATTCTCTAGCTCCTCCAGGGCCCCCACGCTCCCACCACTCTGCTTGTGCTTCTCTTTGAGCTGCAGAGAGAATAGGTACCCAGCTGACATCTTACCTGAGACCCACACCTGGAAGGAAGACCTACAGACCTACAGTAGCACTTCATGTGGGCCTGTGATGGGACCCTTGGGAATGCAGGTCACAAGAGAAGGGCCACAAAAGGTCAGGACCAATAGCTTCTTACACACTCAAGGTCAGGAAGTCAAATCAAGTGGACCCAGTCTCACTTTGACAGCCCAGATCAGATGCTGAGCATCAGTAACCAATTCTGGGACCTCAGAACCCTGACAGCATTTCTACTTAAGGAGTCACTTTCTCAGCCCTGGGCACGCTGCACGCTGCCCATAACATCCCTAAGTGGCTGTTTCCTACTCTACCCACTCTGTTGTGAGGGAGACTCAGCTATTTCCATTCACCTACACCCTGTACTCCCACTCCGGGTTCCAGGTGCTGTTGTAACCCACAATGGTGAGAAGATAAGCTTACAATGCATTTCTCTTTCTGTTTCTGTTTTTTCAGGACAGGGTGTCTCTGTGTAGCCCTGGCTATCCTGGAAACTTGCTCTGTAGACCAGGCTGGTTTCAAACTCAGATCCGCCAGCCTCTGCCTCCTGAGTGCTGGGATTAAAGGTGTGCGCCACCACACCCATTTGCTGCACTGTATTTCTGATGTTGCCTTTGACCTCCCTCAGCAGGCAACAGTGACATACGTGACCACCAAGGAATCACCTCCCTGGCCTAGGACTAACCCAACATCAGTGATGCTTTGTCTTCCTCCACAGAAGAACCACATGGAAGTTGGACATTGCAAAAACAGTCGTACTGTAATATCAGATGACTTTAGCAGTCTGGGAACACAAAAGGGACCTGGTCAGGTCAGTTATTCCCAGTAGTTTATGGTATGGTCCTTCTTCTCAGGAAGCTAGACACATAAGCCTGTGCATAACCAGCTGCAATAGACCCAGAAGTCAAATGGATGCAGTCCAGGCTCAGGGCCATTAGAACAGCACACTATACTCTGCTGGGAGCTCCTCTAAAGAACAATGCTATTACCCCGCATGACCATACACTCAGCCCAACTCTCACCTCTCCAAAGACAGGCCGGACTAGCGTGGACAAGCACTGGGACCTTGGCTGTCTCTTGATAGGCTCAGTAGGCTGCAAGGGGAAAAGCAAGACACTAGGTACATGGAGGAGGTAAGAGGGCCCCTTCCCTGCCTCCTCAATCTCTGGCTTAAGCAGGCTGACAGAGTTAACCAGGGGTCAACTCCCAAACTATAAGCCATCAGTTCTCATTAGGCCTGCAACTAAGCACCAGCAGACCCAGGCTTCAGCATGAATCCTAGCTAGCTCAATACCACTCTGAAACCAGCTGCTCTCCTGTCCTTCCCAAGTCCTTTGTCCAGACCCCAGATATTGAGTATTTAAAACAGTCTAGGTCAAGGGCACTTTGGAGCTGACTTCCTCAAAGCCTGGTGTCCAGCCTGCAGTCCACATCTGCTGCCCCAGGAGAGTTGAGGCAGGGCTGGTACATAGAGGGCCGTGCTCTGGCCCAGGGCATGAACAGACCTTCTGTGAGCTGTGCAGAGCAGTCCCCTTGTGCAGCTTGCTATGTGGACTTGGCCGGATGGTTGGGGGAAACGTCCAGATGGGACCCTGCTCCCCATCCTCAGCCTCGCCATCACTAAAGAGAATAAAGAATCGGAAGAGCTGATTGGAGACAGGGCTGGAAGTAACCATGGTATCAAAGTACATCTGATTTCTCTGAGGCAGCCTCTTGGACTAGGGGGCCCCAGACCCCAGCATGTAGGTGACAGTTAAGGGTCCTGCTCTTCAGCATGCAGTTCCTGCCCGATGTCAGTCCCCACCCTAGTAAGTAGCTCTACCCTACCCCTGGAGGAAACCCCTCCTGCCATCACAGCACCCAGGGAGCCGTCACTAACATGAGTACATAAATAAACAAACGGTCCTACATGTCAGAATCCTCGGAACTGGACTCCTCGCCATGCCCCTCCGACTTCCAGCGCTTGTAGCGGTCAATGAGTTCAGTGAGAAAGGAGGTCTTCTTGGTGTAGCGTGTGATGAATTTGTGCTTCAGGAGCTCCTTGGCAGTGGGTCGCTGCCAGGAAGACAGAGCAGAGCTGAGCTCCACCCCCACAACAGACACAAGGCAGGACAGGGAGGGAGGGGAAGGCTGGGCCCTGTCTCACCCCAACTTAACATCCTCCCTTCATAAGCTTGGGGGTGGAGCAAGTGGGGACAGGCCTTACGAATCGCGGGTCCTTATTGAGGCAGGCCTCTACAAACTCCTTGAAGGGTTTGCTGTGGTGGCCCTCCAACGTGGGTGGGTTGTTCTTGGGAATCAGGAACAGGACTCGCATAGGGTGGAGGTCAGAGTTGGGTGGCTCCCCCTTGGCCAGCTCGATGGCTGTGATGCCCAGGGACCAGATGTCAGCCTAGACAGGGCAGCATACACAGGACAGTTGTTACATATAACATTCTGAGCGGGTGCAGTGTACTCCCACTGCCCATCCAGGACTCACCTTGAAGTCATAAGCAGACTGCTTGATAACCTCAGGTGCCATCCAGAAGGGCGTACCCACAAACGTGTTCCTCTTGATTTGTGTATCTGTCAGCTGCCCAGCCACACCGAAGTCTGCCAGCTTCACATCACCCTGCTCGGAGAGCAGCACGTTGGCAGCTGCTCAATACAGAACAGGCGGTGTCCGTCAGCCTTGGCTCCTCAGCCCGCCAAGTAGCCCTGCATGCAACTCCTCCTCTAGTGATGGGATGGTATCCCTGGCCCCTGGGGACAGCAGCAGGGATGTCTTGGGACCTCAGTTTCTCTTGACACTGTGGGCCAGTGGGGCATTGCTGACAGAAGCAGGCAAGCTGGGGGACCTACAGGAGTAATTCCTACTTTTTCTGACAGACCCCAACAACAGTGACATCCACCTCACATCCAATCATAGTGACCTTAATTAACCAGAGAGTACAGCCTACAGGAAGTCAGGAAGTTCATCACTGTGCCCACAAGGTCCCTCGCTGTGACATAAAGGCTCAGCCATCCTCACCAAGTCACTTGTGGTGGGCTGGCCCGGCTTTGTGAGCCTTCATCAGGACTAGACCACACGAGAGTATGGCACAAACCCACACCTGATGCTGAGTCAAGGCTCTTGGCTATGTACTAAGTACACAACTGGTCTGCTTCACTATTTGAGGACTGAGATTAGGTGAAGTGAGATCATGAATCCCCTAGGTTCCATCCTCAATGTGGCCATTAAGAAAGGGAGTAAAATGCAGTTTCCAGATGGCAGAAGAGCCCTTCACATCCCATGCCCTCAGGCACTACCATCTACTAGTTACATGCCCGTCTCTTTCTAGCTCAGGCAGAAGCTGCAGCCTCGCCCACCCCGAAGAACCTTTGATGTCTCTGTGGATCTTGCGCTCTGAGTGCAGATAATCCAGGCCCTTCAGGATCTCCCGCAAGATGGTGGCAATGTAGGTCTCCTCTAGTGGGCCAGGTTTTAGCTGAAAAACATCAGGGAAGAACCTCAGCTGTAGCTACCACAGACATGCCACCACAGTTCCTGAGCCACCAACTTCTGAGTCCTTGCAGGAGGCTGGGCCTTTGTGTTCCTTAGTTCTGAAAGTTTCAGCTGTCAAAGGAAATGGGGGAAGGAAATGGAGGTGACAGAGGCTGTTCCCAGAAAACATAAAAGCTACTTTTAGCTAGGTGGTGGTGGCTCACACCTTTAATCCCAGCCCTTGAGATGCAGAGGCAGAAGGATCTTGGAGTTCCAGGCCAGCCTGGCTATTACACCTGGCTGAAACCCTGTCTTGAAAAGGCAAAACACAAAACAAAAAAGCTATTTTTATCTTTTCTGTGACTATAAAGATGAGAATAGGTTCTCAACCATGACACTGACCCTTGTCTGGGCCTTCTTTCTAACTGCCTATGACCCCAGGCCAGGAAAGGCCCAAGACCATTTTCTCCATTAATCAGGGCAAGATAAATAGTAATTTTTGGGAATTGAGAATTCCTTATTAACAGCTAAAGCACCAAGATAGTAGACAGGCAGCCTGAAAAAGCCCACAGGCCTAAGAATTTGCAGAGCAATGTCTTGGCTCTGGGACCCTAAAAGACAACTCTTTCCCCCTCACCCACCCACACACAGCAAGCTGCTCACTGCTTATACCTGAACTTACCAGGTCCAGTGCAGAGCCACCACCCAGGTATTCCATGATAATCCACAGCTTGGTGCTCTGCGAGCAGAGATACATGTCAGTGCCTGGGCAGCAAATGAAGGAGGCATACCCAAGTGTGGAGTCCACACACCAAACCCCTCTAACTCCACCAAATGATGTTGGCTAGGGGCTTAGGCCACATAGCAACTGTACCAGGCTAGTTCCTGACAAGAACCCCAATAGGAAAGAGTTATAGCCAGGCAAGGTAGTAATGCCCATAATCCCAGCACTTGGGAGGATCAGAAGTTCAAGGTCAGATTGGGCTACAAGACCTTGTGTTTTTAAAAGGGGAAGAAGGGATAAAGATGGCTTGGCAGGTAAGAGCACTTGATGCTATTTCAATTCCCAACACCAGAATCATATGGCTCACTAAGGCCTTTAACTTCAGTTCCAGGGAGATCCAACACCCTATTCTGGCCTCCTCGGGCACGCACATACATATACATACATACATACATGCATGCATGCATGCATGCACACACACACACACACATGCATATAACCCCACCTGACACATACAGGTAAAAATAATAAATTAATAGTTTTAAAAGAAGGGCCAAGCCAAAGCATGCCTTTGATCCCAGCACTTGAGTGGCAGGTGGATATCTGTGAGTTCAAGGCCAGCATGGTCTACATAATGAGTTCCAAGACAAACAGAACTACACAATGAGACCTGCCTTAACAAAACAAAACAAAACACACACACACACACACACACACACACACACACACACACACACACACACAAAAAAAAAAAAAAAAAAAAAAAAAAAGGAGGCATACATCTTGATTCTAGCACTTAGAGACACAGGCAGTTCAAGGCCAGCCTGGTCTGCAGAGACCCTGTCCAGGGGTAGGGGCAGGAGAAAAATTCTCACTGACCGCCCAGCTACCACACCTCTGATCAAACACTTGGTGGACAAAGTGCCAGAGCAGTAGCTAAGTCTACTTCAATAGCCCAAGTGCCCTTCTGGCCCCCAAAGCACTGCCAGCAGGGACCCCTTAGACTGTGCCTAACAGTACCCACAGACAGGACAGCGGGGTCCTTGTGACCATTTAGAGCACCTGACTTGTAGGCTGGCACTTTCAAGGGGACAGACTTATGGGAAGCTGGGCTGGGAGGGGCCCTTTGCCCAGTGCCCAGCAGGGCCTTTCTCTGCTCTCTTCTACCTGGGACACACTAACCCTTCTGGAGACAGGAGAGAACCTGGCACCGAGCCTTCAGTGCCCCACCCACCCCCTTCCTCACAGCACCTTCAGGTAGGAGCCAAAGTAGCGGGTGATGTAAGGGCTGTCACACTGGCTGAGCACAGTGATCTCCTGCTGGATGTCCTCAATCTCATCCTCTGCCTCTTCCAGGTCAATGATCTTGATAGCCACCACCTCCTTGGTGTGGTTGTCGATGCCCTTGTACACCTCCCCAAACGAGCCCTTGCCAATTCGGTCAAGCTTGGTGAAGAGTTCCTCTGGGTCCACGCGAGAATGCTACAGAAGCCAAGAGGAGCAGAGTCTTGAGACAACAGTTACTAGAGGAAATACTTGAAGGGGGCTGGCTGCTGACTGAGGGCCTGGGCCACTGCAAGGAGCTAAAGGGAACTCACCTCAATCCTTTTCTGGCTTCTTTATCCCTTATAGAAACCCTCAATGTAACTCTCCAAGTGACACTATATTCAATAGACTTGATACAGTGAAATCAAATGTATCCATAGACTCAACCTAGATGTATCTTTAGAATCAAATGTCTTAGGCAATACCACATCTCAAAGTGCCTTCATCAGTTGTCTAACAGAAAGCCAGGCCAATGACAGGAATGTGTGTGTGCAACAGAGTATTTTAAAACTCATTTTACTATAAATCTAAAACTGTTCTTTAAAAAAAAAAAAACAGTTAAAAGTAATGGACTGGAAAGATGGCTTGGTGGTTAAGAGCACACTCTGCCTTTACAGAAGACTGGAACTCAAATCTCACTGCCTACAACCTCAGCTCCAGGGGGATCTGAGATCTCTGGCCTTAGAGAGCACCTGCACTCACATGTGCATAACCCCCATAATTTAAAAATAAAAATAAAACTCATCCAGGCATGGTGACATATGCCTGTAGACCCCGCACTCAGAAGGCAGAGGCAGACGGATCTCTGAGTTTGAGACCAGCCTGGTCTACAGAGTGAGTTCCAGGATTACAGGGTAGTTAGGAATGTTAAACAAATAAACCCTGACTTTAAAAACAAAACAAAACAAAAAAAAAAAAAACTAAAGAAAGGTATTAAAATTTAGCAAAGCAAACTTAAGTTTTCTACACTCCTAAAAGCCTCACCCATTAAAGTATTTCTCCACTCCCAAATCACCCTCTAGCCAGCTACTCTCACACTAGCGCTGAGTTGAACCCTTTCTCAGACGTTTAATTCTAGATACTAAACACAGAAACCTGTCCTAGACGGCCCTAGATTTAACCAGTGAGACCTTACACTGCTGAGCCAACCATGCTGAAGATGCCTGGTGTAAAGACCAGTACCCTACAAGCGAAGAACCCAGAGGCAAAGGTGTGTCCTCTGTCCAAATCACACTGGGTTTTGAACCAGGGCTGTCTCCAGAAACTGAGCTGGTCCCGGGCTGCCCAGGAAAGGAAGAGAGCAGTTGAGCTTCTCCAAGGACCACCAATGAGTGTCCCTACCCCTGCCTGTGATATCCGGCAGACTGGAAAGAACATGTCCTCCATAACACTGGCCGAGCTGGCACAAGACCTAAGAAGGGGAACACTGAGTCTCATCCAGCTTTTCAACCCTGCTAGGTTTCACCTCCATTAGGAAATGGTCCCCCAAAAGGATATCTCCCAAACAGTATTTTGGTGCCTATTAAAAGGAGCCCAAATAAGGCTGGTAAGATGGTTCTCCTGGTAAAGGCACTTGCCACCAAGACTAACAACCTGAGTCTGATTCCTTAGACCACAGACAGGAGAGAACTGACTCCCAAAGCGGTCCAGTGACCAACACATACACGTCATGGTACATACATGGGAAGGTATAGTTTTTTAAAGGGGGGAGAGGGGCTAGGGAAATAACTCAGTGGCAGAGCACTTGCCTAGCATGCCCAAGGCCTGGGATTCAGTTCCCACATGTGGTGGTGGGGGGCAGGGAACAAGACACAAAAAGGCAAAACCACACTTATTTACAGCTGTGTAAGTGCTGATGCTCAAGTCCCTCTGTGCTTAGGGCAGAGCTTGCCCCAGGTGTTTACCCTCCCTGTTCCTAAGGACCCTGTCCTGCAAGAATGACACGAGTGCCTGCTTTCCTGAGGCCTAACAGCCCCAGCCTATTCTCTACAAGTAAAGCAATTGGTTTCAGAGACCTGACTAAACCCCATCTGAGACAAAACTGCCAACTAACTACATTCCTAAGGTTTTTAACCGTGAAAGAAGTAAAGGGGACACAGAGAACCATACCCCCAGCCCTTGACTGCCAAGAGCTGCAGAACAAGATGAGCTGGAGCAGAGAGGGGTTTGGGGAAGAGCTCCAGGGACAAGGACAGGATCAACACAGAAGCCACCTGATCCCTCCAAGCAAAGCTGCCTCCAAGGGGCCTGAGTATGTGCCACAGTGCCATGCCGCGCCCAAGAGCATGCAGTCTGAGCAGCTAGCAGTGGTATCCATATGACCCTACTTTGGCCAGTAGTTAAGAGCACTCGGGTTTGGTTCCCAACAACCCACAGGATCTCAAGCACTTCCCACATGTGATGGCACACATACATGCATGTATGTACTCACAAAAGTAAATAAACCTATTTAAAAAAAAAAAAAGGAAGGAAGGGAGGGAGGAAAAAAAAAGACCAAGACCACAAGACCAGAAGATGGCTCAGTGGGTAAAAGCACTTGGAGAAGCCTAACAACCTGGGTTTGATCCTTGGACCCACATGGTAGGTAGGAGAGAACCAACTCCCATAAGTGGTCTCCTAACAGGTACATGCACACCTACTCATCCATAAATAAATGGAATCCTTAGAACTGGCAGCCAAATCCTTAGACCAGTTCTCACTGAGCAGCAGTAGAGGCTTGGAGAAGATCTGCTGCCTGAAGTCCTAAAGGGCCACAGTGAGATTTGGCCAGACAGAGAAAGGCTGTGTGAGGTTCCTCAGGCTGTACTGGCCAGGGAGTAGTGTTTGCCCCCAGGCTCTCCTACTTAATCACATGTTCAAGTGAAATGCCAAGAAAAAATTCAAGTGTGGCTGATAAGTCAGATACTTCAGCTGAACCTGACTGGCACGGGACCCAAGCCGGATCAGAAATAAACACTACAGGCCATGCACTCTCTCTGCACACTCATCGGTGTATGGACCGCAGGCAAAGGTATAAGAGATCAGTACAGAACTACTCAGTCTTCTGGCACTTCCTGTCTGGGCAGTAACCACTTGATCCCTGCTCAGAGCCAACCCTGAAAGCCAGGTACAGGATAAGGTCCATAGAGCAGGCCTGTTTCTGCCTGTTTCTGCTCCAAGAGGCCCAGAATACTTCCACAAACCTTCCCCCTGCCACTTAGTGCCCACTGTTTCCCAGCTGCTACAGCTCCACTCTTGTGTAGTTCTGAGACACCTAGAGAACCATCTCAGACTCCAGAAGGTCTAACTCATGACTTGAGGTCTCATCACTGGTTCCTCCAGTGGCTGCTAAAGCAGCCTAAGGACACCTGGAAGATGCAGAATCATGACCCAGGCAGGGCCACCATCCCTCCCATTCTCAGGTGCCCCTTTTCCCACTCCTCCAACTCAGACACCATGTCATCCCACACTGCTCAGCCCTCCACTTAGGGAAACTAGAGTCACAATTGGTCTACCACGGCCCAAGAAGGGTATGTTCAGGCCAGGCATTCGTCCACCACTGCCTCAGAGAAGGAGAAAACAGCAGACCCCAAAGCCAGAGTTCTAGGTTTTCTGCAAGGAAGGGGGTAACCTCATTCTTCAAAGTCTATGCATTTTAAATACCTACAACTGTGGACCAGCCAGCCTTAGCAGAAACAGTATGGAGACAGGAACCTTCCTGGCATGGTTCTGACTTTTTATTTACATAGCTGCTGAAGCATCCTTAGGCCCAACCCCAGTTGGTCAAAGACAGCTAGGCAGCATCCTGATCTGGAAGGCTCCGATTTCTCTTCTGGACAGGATGTGCTGTAAACCATCACTCAAGCCATTTAACTGCTCTGTGCAGTTGAGACCCATACCGTCCATTCACTGGCTGTTATACACAGAACCTCTTGTGTGTCTGCCAACATGCCTGCTGCCACACCCCAAACAAACAAACAAACAAACAAACAAACCAAGAGGAACAACCCAACACACCCTCAACCACCACCACACAATAACCATCTGGTCTTTCCAGGGATGGAACTGGCCAGGAGAAGGGTAAACTCAGGCAGAAACGCAGGCTATGGAGCAAAGTAGAACCCTTACCACACAGAGGGGCAGTTTTATAGGACACCATGACAGCCATGTTGGGAGAAAACAGCCCTACAAAGGTTTTGTGTTACTTTCAAAAGCCAAGTGTGTCTAGGCTGGACATAGCTTCCTCCAAAAAATAAAGAGGTGCTTTCTCTCTTTGAGAAAGGTCCCCTGGCCACCATCTTGCTACTCCTTCACAGTTCACGGCTCCAATTTGTCACTCTGGGACCTACAGGAGCTAAGCCTCTTAAAAATAAACTAGAGACAGATTTTTCTCTCGGTATGTTATATAATTAGAGGCAAAATGTCAAAAAAAAAATTCAAAATGTGTTAGCTTAATTCGGCATCAGTTAGCAAGCCCAGGATCCCATCTGTTAACAGCTGGGCCGACAGCCCTACCCCAACAGCTGTGAATAGTCTTCCAGGCTGGTTTGGCTTCCTCCAAGGAGCCCTGCCTCCAGTTCCTGCCCACAAGCAGCGGACGGACGCGCTTCCTGTCTGCACACCCAGTTCTCAAGGATTCAGGGGAAAGGGGGGCGGAGGGGGTGCCCTGTCCTCAAGAGCTGACTCCCTCTCTGTGCAACTGTCAAGCCTAAGCTGACGAAAACGAACCCTTAAAAAGCAAACCCCGCAGCTACCGCCCAGGAAAAATCAGCCACCAAGGAAGGCAGTGTGATCCACTTCCCTAACGGCCTTCTGTCACATTTGCTTTGAAATGAGGGGGTGGGGGTCCCAAATGACAAATCCCCGAGCCCTGGAACCCTATGCCGCCTCATCCTTCATGCCTGTGTGGTTTCCGAGTTGGGATTACACCCCGTTAGCCTGGGAAGGCGAAGTCCACCTTCCGGAGGCGCTGGGAGCCGGGGTCCAGCAGGTTCCGCCCAGGGCGGGCTCCTGCACCTGTGCACGCCAGCTCCCGAGCACAGGTGGCCCGTGGGTCTTGTCCTCCGCCGATGTGGCGGCGGCTGGGCCACACGGGCCACCGCGACCCGTCTCCCGCCCGGCGCCGACGTGACCAATCCGCCCCGCCACGAACCGCCGACGCCCACACTCACCTGGTGCGCGAAGCCCCGGAGGTGAGCCATGTCCCCGCTGACGTGCCCGGCCCGTCGCAGCCGCTCCGCCCGCTCGCCTCAAGCACCTGCGAGAAACCACAGGCCGCCTCATCAACAGCAGCCCGGGCACCGGCCCCGTGGAGTCCCTCGCCCCGCGCCCGCCACCCGCGCCCTCCCGCCCCGCGCCCAGGGCGTGCCCGGCCCCCAAACTGCCAGGCGCGGCCCGCCGGCGGCGCCCACCTCCCGGAGGCTCCATCCTGGCCGATTCGCAGTCCCCACGGCGGCTCACACCGCAGTTCGGCCGCCCGGAACGCCCAGGCCTCCCAGCCCGTGAGGTGGAGGCAGCGGCTATGAGCAGAGTGTCGTGGCGAGCGCGAGGCTCTGTGGGACTAGGAGTCCCGCCGCCCGCCGGGTACCCCGGGCCCGCGAGCTTGAGACTACAAGTCCCAGCTGGCTGCGCGGTAGGATGCGGAGTCGCTCGGGTGCTCCGCGGCCCTGAGGGTGCCCGACTACAAGTCCCAGCAGGCCGTGCGGTGGGGGCGGGCCGTGCTGAGGTACGGGCACAGCGCAGATCGGATTGGAACCTTGAGTCGGGTTTCTTCGGGGCTGACCCTCCTGTCAGACCCCTCTGTGTGCCCGATGCGGCGCGTGCGCAGTTGCCAGGAAGCTTTCCAGGCCTTTCAAACCTTCTCCCTGTCCCCGAAGCTTTTACCAAGCTTAGAGGCCAAGCGAGTCTGCACTCACGTTACCCTCAGGTCTTGGTGCTCCAGCTTTAACCCCAGCGTGACATTCTTGTACACACACACACACACACACACACACACACACACACACACACACACACACAACACACACCCCTACCTACACACACACATCTACAACACAATCTACACACATACACACTCACACACACACACATATACACACAAACACTCACATACACATCTACACACACACCTACACACACACACACACACCTACCTACACACACATCTACAACACAATCTACGCACATACACACTCCCACACACACACATATACACACAAACACATACACATCTACACACACACCTACACACACACACTCACACACATCTACACACACACAAACATACACACATACACACACACCTACACACACACACAACACACACACACACCTACCTACACACACACACATCTACAACACAATCTACACACATACACACTCACACACACACCTACACACACACATATACACACAAACATTCACATACACATCTACACACACACCTACACACACACACACACACCTACCTACACACACACATCTACAACACAATCTACACACATACACACTCCCACACACACACATATACACACAAACACATACATCTACACACACACCTACACACACACACTCACACACATCTACACACACACAAACATACACACATACACACACACCTACACACACACACAAACACACACACACCTACACACACACACAAACACACACACACCTACCTACACACACACATCTACAACACAATCTACACACATACACACTCAAACACACACACCTACACACACACATATACACACAAACATTCACATACACATCTACACACACACCTACACACACACACACCTACCTACACACACACATCTACAACACAATCTACACACATACACACTCACACACACACACATATACACACAAACACATACATCTACACACACACCTACACACACACACTCACACACATCTACACACACACAAACATACACACATACACACACACCTACACACACACACAAACACACACACACACCTACCTACACACACACATCTACAACACAATCTACACACATACACACTCACACACACATATACACACACACACCTACACACACACAAACATACACACACCTACACACACACACAAACATACACACACCTACACACACACACAAACATACACACATCTACACACACACACCTACCTACACACACACATCTACAACACAATCTACACACTCACACACACACATACACACACACACACCTACACACACACCTACACACACACAAACATACACACATCTACACACACACAAACACACACACACACACAGTTGTGGCCGCTTCTTAGGTGGCTTTTCCCACCACCCCCTCCCAACCCTCACTTTGGATCACAGGCTTCTCCTGAAAGGAGATTCTATTAATTGCCTAGGATATAAGACTACAAAAAATCCCACCACAGAAAGTGCTAACCAGGAGAGACCAATTACAAATACTTGATGGTATTCAAAAGTTGCTGGGAGCTATTAACTGTCTATGGCCCACAAATGGATTAACAACTCAAGAACTAAGGAATTTATTTCAAACCTTACTAGGTGATAAGGAATTAAATAGTCCAAGAAAATTATCAGCTGAGGCTGAGAGAGTTGGGTTTGGTAGAAACGAAATTTCAGGTGCACGTGTGCACCTCCTGGACCCAAAGCTTGCTTGTATTTTAGGTACTTTGCCTTCTCCTCACCCTCCCACAGGAACTCTCATGCAGAGAGAAGATAATATCTTACAGTGCATATTTTTACTACACATACAGGGCAAAAAATTAAAAATCTATGCAGAAAAGTTTTCTGAATTGATTCTGTAGGGAAAACAGGCTTCGTCCATTAGCAGGAATAGACCCAGCAGAAAGTGTGGGACCTTTTACTAATGCTGCAATCGCCTAATTATGGGCAGAAAGTTAACATCGGTAATGAGTTTGTAATGATTTCTTGGGAGAGAATAGCAACAAATATCCCAAAACAAGAGACCTCAGTTTATATATTTAAAAAAAGAACTAATTGTGTTCTTCCCCATATAATAAAGGGACATCAATGTCTGGAGCCCCTACGTTCTATATGGATGCAAATAAATCAGGAAAGGCAGGTTATACGTCAGGAGAATTAAGTGGCTCAGCTCAGAAATCATAATTATATGCTATTCTCATGGTACTATTAGATTTTCCAAAAACTCTTAATATAGTTACTAACAGTGGCTCAACAATAAGAGCACAGGCTGCTCTGCCAGGAGACCTGGGTTCAATTCCCAACAACCAAATGACAGTTCACAACTGTCTATAACTCTAGCTCCAGGGGATCTGACACCTTTACACCAAAGCCTGGTTGGTCACCTTACAAGAAAAAAACTCTATTCTCCACAGTTCTGAAAGCTGGAAATGCAAACTGAAGATGCTGACTGCTCCGTTCCTGGCCAGCTAAGCTATAGACCAAAGCCTTCTCACTGCGTCCTCACAGGACTGAAAGGGAGTGGGCTCTGGCATCTCTCAAACAAAACTAATCCTGTCGTTGTCTCCACCCTGAGACCTCACTTAGCTTCACCTCTCATAGACTCCATTTCCAAATACAGTCTCTTTGAGACTCAGGGTGTCTTAGTTAGGGTTTCTGTTTCTGTGGAAAGACAACAGCAACTCTTATAAAGGAAAGCACACCACTGGAGATGGCTTATAGTCCATTGTCAGCAGGCACACATGCTGGAGAGGTAGCTGAGAGTTCTACATCTGTATACACAGACAGCAAAGAGACCACATCTCACCAACAAGGCCACACCTAATAGTTAGTGGAACTTATGGAGGCCATTTTTATTCAAATCACCACACAGAGCTTCATCAGAGGAGGTGAGGAATGAGGCACAGTTCAGGCAGTTCAGGCCAGAGCAAGGGTTTCCAAGGACCAGCAAACTAATGAAGTAAGGCTATCGACTAATAACTGGAAGATACGTTAACTTTGCCCCTACCAGTCACCAGCCCAACCGGATTCAATGGGAGAAAGCATCAAAAGCCTTCCTAGTGGCAGGAGTGTGACATCTTAGGGAGACTCTGCCCAAATCTCAATCACATTGTGAGAACATGAGATGTCTGACATTTATTACAGTGTTGGAGATGGGCTCACGAGACAGGTAAACACTACCACTGAGCCACATCCTCTGTCCTGGAGGTAATTCTGGAAAACCTTCTCTAGCAAATATGCTGAACTATGGTGAGGATGTTTCATTGGGTTTATCCCAGATCAGCAACAAATAATATCTCCCTTCATCCACAAATAATGTCTTTCTTCATTCATAAATAATGTCTTCCCTCATTCACAAATAATGTCTTCCTTTATTCATAAATAATGTCTTCCTTCATCCACAAGTAATATCTTCATTCATAAACAATATCTTCCTTAATCCCTCCCTCCCTCCTCTTCCTTCCTCCTTTTGACAGGGTCTCACTAGGTAAGCCAGTCTCAAATTCACAGCGTTGCAATTGTCACTGCTTCCCAAGTGCTAGGATTAAAGGTGTATGCCAGCACCACAGCCAGTTTCTCTTTGGACTGCCAACTCCCAAATAATGATATGCAAACTTTTTAATTCATTATGAAAGCTCGGCCTTAGCTTAGGCTAGTTGGGAATAAGCCTAAGATAAGGTGGAGGGCAGTGGTGGCACAGGCCTTTAATCCAAGCGGAGGCAGGGGGATCTCTGTGAATTCAAGGAAAAGAGCCTGGTCTACAGGGTGAGTTCCATGACAGCTTGGGCTGTTACACAGAGAAACCCTGTCTTGAAAAAAAAAATCAAAATGCAGGTTGAAAAAATAAAAATAGGGTGGAGAATGACAGAGGAAGACACCCAATATCAACCTCTGTCCTCTACATGCAAGTGTATAAGCATGCACACACACACCTGTACACACACTTGAGTACACATGCACACATGCATGAACACACACATACGTAAGCACATGAAGATTTTTGAGCCTTCAGGCCTACAGTGCATTCTTTCCACCCAGTCTTCATAAGCTACCACCTCTACATCAGGTGTGACTGGAAGGCTTTGGTATACCAGCCAAGGCCTTCCAGACTTCCAGAAAGGCATGAAGGCTCCTAAAAGTGCCCTCCATGGGTCAGCAGCATAAATAAAAAGCAACTCCTCTACAGCAAACCAGTGAAACTGCACATGTCCAGGGATAAAAAGATTGTATCATGCAGGGTGACAGCCAGAGAGAAACTTCCATCTACAAGGGAGCAATAATCTCCTTAGAAATACCAAGAGCAACACAGTGGTGCTGAGGTGTGACCCAGGGCTGGGACAGCAATAAGCAAGAATCTGCCAATGGCCTATAACCCCGGCCATAACTTGTGCCTTTCAGGGGTCTATGCAGGTCCTTTGTCTAGTTCTGTTAGGCTACTTAAGAGATTTTGCTATTGTGTGAGACTCTCCCCCCCCTCTCTCTCTGTCTCTCTCTCTCCCTCTCTCTCTCTCCCTCTCTCTCTCTCTCTCTCTCTCTCTCTCTCTCTCTCTCTCTCTCTCTCTCTCTCTCTCTCTCCCTCTCTCTCTCCCTCCCTCTCTCCCTCCCCCCCTCTCTCTTTCTCTCTCCTACATAGTGTACATGGCTTGGATCTATATTTTGCCATTTCATAGCCATGGGCTCCCTCTTCTTTCTAATGATAACTTCTCATGCTATGCGTAAGCTCCAAACACACACACAGAAACCATAGACACACATATACCATACACACACACACACACACACACACACCCTTGAATTTCTAATATCCCTGCCTTGCCTCCTGAGTGTTAGGAATAGACTTGCACTAACATGCCTGTTTTATGGGAGATTTAACCCAGATCCCATTTGTCTGCTTTTAGAATAACATTCAAAGACATCATTACCATGACCAATGATTGTAGTGATATATTCACCCCCACCCACACCCCCACCCCTGGACACTGACCATGCCCTTTTGGGTGTGGTCACAGGTTTGGACATGACTGAAAAAGGATTGATTTAGGGCTCAGAACCCCTTCAGGACTAGGAGAGTATCAGAGTGGCGGAGTCTGCATCCTTGGGGCTGGAGTGATGCAATAGTCATTTGTTTCCTGTGTAAGTTATTTTCTCCTAATAAACTCCATGTCATCTTACTGGTCAAGCATCCTAATTTCCACACCTATAAATGAAAGGAAGACTTTCCTGTGACTTCTAGAAGTCCTGTTGTTTCCAGATCAGGTCTATTTGCTGTTGGTTTCTGCTCATCATGTGTGGCAAGGATACAGCCTTTTCTTTTACATGTGGCCATCCATTTTCTCAGCACTGCTTGTTAAAGATTCTGCCTTTCCCTCTTGTGCTCCTGGGCCCTTTGTTGAAGACAAGACTGTTGTCTGAGTCTGTTAGTCAGTTCTACCACAACCAAACATTCAGTGCTGTACAATCTATAAGGAAGACATTTCTTTCTCCCAGATCTGAAGGTTGAAAAGGCCAAGATCAAGATGCTGGCACATGGTGAAACCCTCCTACTGCATTATTCTACAGTGGAGGACAAGGAGACAGAAGCAAGAGAGCTGGGTGTCACTCTATGTAGACAGACTTTTCTTTCCCACCTGCCAGTTTCCAAATAACCGACATGGAGACTCCATCTTAATTGTAAATGCTCAGCCAATGGTTCAGGTTCATTACTAACTAGCACTTACAACTTAAATTAACCCATTTATATTAATCTACATTCTGCCAATCTACATTGGTTTAACCTTTCTTTCATCTGTACTTCCTGTTTCCTCTCTGTGTCTCTCTGATGACTCCTCAAACTCCGCCTTTCTTCTTCCCAGTGTTCTTAGTCTGGTTCCCACCTAACCTTGTCCTGCCCAGCTATTGGCCAGTCAGTATCTTTATTAAACCAATCACAGCGTAATTTATACAGTGTACAGAAGAGTTATAAAAGCTCTATTGGCATTAGTTCATTCATGAGCATGGAACCCTCATAGCCCAATTGCTGCTTGAAGGCCTTATCTCTTGTTACTATTGCAAAGGTAATTAAACTTCAATGTGAGTTTTGAAGAGGATAAACATTCAAACCACAGAAACTATGTATTTGTAGTTCTCCTCCCTCTGGGCTTTTTCTGTACCATTTGTCTATTTGTCCTTTTTTTACTCTAACACCTAACTGTTTTGATAACTATAGTTTAGAAATGTTTTGCAAATGTCTCCAACTTCCACGGTTTTTATTTTTGATTTCTTTATTTTCTGTGTATGAGTATTTGGCTTGTACATATGTATGTGTACCATCATGTGTGTGTCTAGTACCAGTGGAGGTTGGAAGGAGAGTGCCAGATCCCTTGGAACGGTTATTATGGATGGTTGTAAGCTACCATGTGAGTTCCAGGAATTGAACTCAGGTCATTTGAAAAACCAATGAGTGTTCTTAAACACTGACCCCTCTTTTCAGCTCCTTCCATCTGTTTTGTTTGTTGCTGTTTTCTGTTTTATTTTTTGTCAGTGGTGGGGATAGAATTCAGGCTACCATCCACACTTTTTTGAAACAGTGTCTCCCTATATAGCCCAGACTGGCCTTGAACCCATAATCCTCTTTGCCTCATGTCCCCTTTAGGGATTACAAGTGTGTGCCACCCAGCCCTGCTTCAGCTGTTTGCCTTTTCCAGATGGCCATAGCTATTTGAGGTCCTCCGTGATTCTGTATAAGCTTTAGAATGGCTTTTTTCTACTGCTGTGAGACATGTCCTTGGAGTGTTTGCTGGACAGCATGGAAACTGCAGAGCCCTCAGGCAGTACAGACCACCTCATTTCTCTTAGTACCCTCACCTTCAGAAGGGGTGACACCTGTGTCAGTTGTGAAACTCATCTGATGGGAGATGTCATTCTGTAAATATATTTCTTGTATTGGTTAATGAATAAAGCACTGTTGGCCAATAGGAAAGGAAGATAGGAGGGACTAGGAGACTAGGAGGAAAGAGGAAGTGGTAAGGAGGAGTCAGCATGGAGAGCCTAAAGAGAACAGCACACCAGGCCACCGCTCTCCGGTAAGATGAGCCACATGGAAGTACTTAGATTAATAGAAATGGGTTAATCATTAAGACAGAGCTAGCTGATAAGAAACAAGTAACTGGCCAACAGCATTATATCAAATACAGAGTCTCAGCGTGTTATTTGGGGCTGGCGTGGCAGTGGGACCAGACCGGCAGTGGAGAAAACATACTCGTTACACTCATCATCTAGGAGCACTTGCTGTGCCAAGTGGTGTTGGTGGCGGTGGTGCACGCCTTTAATCCCAGCACTCAGGCAGAGACAGTCAGATCTGACCAGAACCAAGGCTACACAGAGAAAACTTGTCTCAAATAATAATAATAGTAATAATAATATAATAATAATATATCATATACATTAACCCTATATGTGTGTGTGTGTGTTTTTTGTATTTATTAGGATGACTTGAATGACTTACAGGCTGTGGTCCAGCTAATCCAACCATGGCTACTTGTGAACAGAAAGTCCAGAACCCAACAGTTGCTCAGCCCATGAGGTTGGCCTTCAGGATATGCTTGGAATCCCAAATTAGCAGGCTCTGCCAGTGAAGGAGTGGCTTGCTAGTGAGGCAAGAGCAAGGGCACAGAGCAAAAGCTTTACGTGGGCTCCAGCGGAGGTGTGTCCAGAGCAGAGGTGGGTTCCCAGCTCCAGTGATCTGGACTAGAGGCCGCCCACCTCAAAGAGCCGCATTAGAAGTGGATCTCCCTACTTCAGATGAAGCAAAAGTCCCTCACAGGTGTGCCCTCCATTTGGGTTTTAATTAATTCCTGATGCAGTCAAACTGACAACCAACAGCAGCCATCGCCCTGACTCTAGCTTTTTTGACTGACAGCTTTACCCTCTCTCCCTCAGGCAAGAGTGTAGAGGAGGAACCTAGCCATGGAAGCCCAGCTGCTCTCCTTCCTGGAATCCAAAGCAGGCCAGGAGAAAGGCATGGCCCTCAGGCCCCCACACACTGAGGAAAGCTGGGCACTTGTTCCCCAGAACTGGGTCAGCCATGGGACATAGGATTAAGATTAACTCACATGAGAAATGTAACATCTACAAATACAATTTCTATTAAAATAAGCATTGGGGCTCAGAATTTAAAAAAGGAATAAAGGAATGAAGGAAGAAAGGAAGGAAGGAAGGAAGGAAGGAAGGAAGGAAGGAAGGAAGGAGGGAGGGACTCATTAACTCTGAAGCGGAGTTGTTTTCACACCCTATTATCTCATTTTTCTCTCGGAGCAGCTACTATTGCCAGTCCCTGGGGGCTTTGAAGAGCCCCAGTCACACACAGACGTGCACACAATGGCATCTCGTGCTCTCCCCTCTGCACACACACACACAGCACCTCACATCACACATGCCAGATCTTCCTGACAACAGGTAGGATTCTAAATCTAGGCCAATAGCTCTGGATGGCACTGATCTCTGATGAACTTGGGGTGTGTCCTGACCTTTGCTGTACTGTGACCCCTGTGATGACGTCACATGAAAGCATAGGAACATTTCCTGGAAGGGAATCTCTGAGTCAATGGGTGCAAACATCTGAAATGTAAAAGGGACATTCCTGTCCTCCCTCATGGAAGGTGGGGTCCCCACACCCCTGAAACAGCAGTTACGGCAGTCTGGTTCTTAGTGCTTCCGCATTCCAGCTCTCACACTTGAGAGGAGAGTTTGTTGTCACCCTGAGCCATGGCAGAAGCTGCCAGCATGTTCAAGCCTTCCTTATAGACAAAGCTTATGAGTCTGGACCAGAGAAGTCAGCAGCAACGTCCAGACCACCGCCTAGCGCTGGCTTTCCGTTTTGAAACGGCTAGCCTGACATGCACAGTGAGGAACAATAAATGATGATGTGTCAAACAAAGTGAAAGGTGAAGACCAATATCTAAGGTTGCCTTTTGACCTCCAGACCATGGAACATGCATACCTGAACTCACACATGAATAATTGCGAACACACACTCCAAAAACAAAACAAGGGCACACAAACATTCACACACACACACACACACCACACACACACACACACACACACACACACACACACACAAGGCCGGGTGAAGTGCGAGCTTTGCCAGCATGAGGACCCGACTTTAGACCCTCAGCCCTCACATGAAAGCTGAACATGTAACTCCAGTGCTGGCTGGCAGGGACAGATAGATCCCTGGGGCACACTGGCCAGCCCGGTTAGCTGAAAGCACAATGCCCAGGTTCATTGAGAGACCCTGTCTCAAACAAT